>CM060846.1:212975511-213220511 GCA_030762175.1 Metallyticus violacea | reverse complement strand
ATTTTGCAAATGTGCACCTTTCGCTGCGAGTACACGTTGCAATTTTCGCGGTTTTTATTTACAGACACTTTTAAACTATACACCCGACTATAACCGGCATGAGTTCGACTGCAGAGTCCAGTTCTCCTCTGAAAGCGAGGCTCAAATAATTGTATGGCGTTATAATTTCTTAGATATCTAATTTATGTAAAAATGCCATATATATATATATATATATATATATATATATATATAAAAGTAGATAAAGATAAAACACAGAGAAAGAGTCACACTTGAAACTGCTATACTTCGAACTACTGCGAGTTCTTCAATGGCAAGAAGCTAGCTTGCCATTGAAGAACTCGCAGTAGTTCGAAGTATAGCAGTTTCAAGTGTGACTCTTTCTCTGTGTTTTATCTTTATCTACTTTTATTTTAGTGTTAATTTGTTACATTGTTAATAGTGTTTCTTTATTTTTATGTTTCATTAATATTATATATATATATATATATATATATATATATATATATATATATATATATATATATATATATTTAGCACAATGAAAGATATTTCTGCTGTTTGAATGTGTGTTTATACTGAAGCGCTTTTGTGGGCTTCGGCTGAGTGCCCCGGATTGGGCACCAAATTTGAAGCGCTTTCGTCACTGGTTGGTCGCCAATTATGAAGCGCTTTAGTTGCTGATCACCATATTTTGTAATGGTGTATCGTTAATTTACTGTTGATGACTTTGGTGTTGTTATCCAAGCTTCATGACAACAATATCTCAGGATTTTGTTATGCTATTTATTGAGTCGTGCTCAACAGGACTGCGAGATCCTGCCAGAATAGAACAGGATATCAACTGTGTTATTAATCACGCGATGAGCTGGTAATTTATTTTTCGGAAGATCTTTCGCGTCCACTGGTGGACATCGTACGATAGAACTCAGCTAAGTCGAATGTAAATTTAGCTGCCGCAATTTCCAGGGAGATGAACTGAATCTGATTATCTGACTATCTGAAGTGCACTGACTAAACTGACCGTCTGGTATCTTAACTGATGCTCAATGTCTATGTGAAATGAGCTGCTGATGTATCGGAACTGGTGCTTCAGCAGAGCAAACTCTTCCTTTAGTTAAATAAACGTTGGCTTCACCAAGTCAAAAGGGGGTCACACAAGCACGCGCAAGTCTCGCGCCTTGCTTTAAAATTCAAAATATACATCTGCAATTGACTTGTTCAAATTCACCTGCCAAGAGATGCCATCCTCTAATATTTAAAAGTTTAAAACGTTTATTTACATTGGTTGGTTTAAAGTTAACTGTACAATCGGTGGCGAGTTCATTACTCTAACGTATTAACCCTCGCCAACGGAAGGTCTTTTAAGAAGTGGCATACACTTATCCCTTTTCCTTTGTATGGGGATTTATGGCCTCCTTGGCTCTGCCTCATTTCTGGCTGGGCTACCGTAAACAGTTACGCCAGAGAATTTTTTTTTCACGACATACAATTTAACATATTTAAGTTATACACACACAAACACACACTCACACACGCAGACACAGACACACACACACAGACACATCCACACATATACTTTACTAATTAAAATGCACAAAATATGATAATTAGGCTTACAACATATACATTATACCTATATTTCAGTGGGGTTGAGCCGTAGGAACTGTGTCAATATATATTTTGCATGCAAGGACTGAGGCATGCTGGCTGTTGCTTAGAATTATATATGCCTGTTGAAAGGGTTCTAGAATATCTTCTTATACTCAAGGGAGAAATTTCTAAAACATTAAACAGTCATGGAAGAATAAACATAATATATGAAAACTAATTAATGTTATTACTAGTTAATAGGAATAAATAGTGGTGTTTTAATTTAATGAAGGCTCAAACCATTTTCCATATTTTCATTGGAAAATCTATGGTCTCTAGTTGTTTTGTCAGCCGAAATATATTCTTTGTAACAGCAGCTCGCGTTTTATTATTTTTCCCCTTATACTTTCTTTTTTAATCATACTTTTGTTGCTAATGTGTTTTATGTACCTCTGGCTTTCTTTATAAGAAAAAATGTTGGTTTTCCGTATTAGAGAATGCCTAGCATTCAATCAAATACATGCCATATATGTTGTTAGTTTGCTAAGTTTTCCCTAATTTCTATGGCATTCCCTGTTGCGTTAAAATTCTGTCACGCGCTTTCCTCTTGTGTTGATTTAAAATAATAATCTCTCAGCAAATTTAATTACTAATTCAATAATATGCTTGTAAAATATGTAATTGTGTGTTGGATACAAGAACACGCTATACTCCTCTTAATTTTGTCCTGACTTACCAAATTTTGACAATCAAACAGCAATAGAACGTCTAAAGGATTAGGCAATAGTTTGTGAAAACAGACTGTGCCTGATGCTTTAGATTTTTATTTTAAAATTATAAGCCCCAAGTGCTTTTGGTCTCCGTCAGCAGGTAAACGTAAGCGGTGCGGGGACAAGGTCGCACTGTTCGTCGGCTCCGCTTATTTTTATTTGTTTTATTTACGGACGCTCTTTAACATCTCAGGTCATAGCGTCCCATTCTATTCAGGGCGTGAAACTGCCGACAAATTTTGCTCAGAGGCATCTTCTTTCAGTCTTGAGGTTCTTTTTCGTGCCGTAAATGTACGACACGGGACCCACGGCTTTACTTCCCTTCCGAAGGAAGCCATACTAAGGATTTTTTACGCCCGAAAAAATTCATCGGTCCTGGCCGGGATCTAACCCGCGATCACTCCGCTTATGAACAAGTTCACCCCGTATTTCTACCTGCATAACTTGATTAGTATTAATTTTATTTCATAATGGATACTGACCTGTGTAGTTTTTATAGTGCTAGAAACATATCCTTGCCTGTGCAGGTGTTCATCTTTTAATGAAACTTGCATTCAGTCCTAACATACCAGCTTTAAAAATTCTTTCAATGTCTTTTCTGATATTTACTTAGTTTCTCTACAATATGGAGATTACTCTTATAGATTTTATTTTTCTCTTCTAGAATAAATTTTGCTTCACTAAAACTCTGTAATTAATAATACTGTATCAATGGCTCGTAACAACACGTACCAGCACAAAGACTTAAGTTATACTGCTTTCTTAACCGCAAACTGAGTTATAATGGACACGAAGAGAGAAATAACTCATGTTCTCGTAACAGCAATCTGAGAATGGTAAATAAACAAAGATACACTGTATGACTTTTAATCTTCATCCACTTGGGCTGTAAGCATCATAATTAATTTTTTCTAGGTTCTATCGGTCTTTCTTGCTTGCTATTTACATGCTGCATAGTAGCACATGCTGATATTTGTGGTGTTTAGAGAAAAGCACATAGGTTTCTCCACTAAGCAACAAAATTCCAATACAATTTAAACCTCGAGAGAGGATTGCATGCAAGTGCTTCGTTGCTAACCCACTTTTGTTTCACTATAATAAGCAATGCTTGCGTTAAACAGAACTATTTATAATGGATCCAGTGACTTACATTATTCTGAAATATTTTATTAGATAAAATTAATATACTAACACTGTTGAATAGATGAATTAGTTCATTAGTTTACAATGTTCAAAATACAAAAAAATTGCATACCTATTCGCACCTATTTTCTTTAATTCTTCTTTTCTTTTCTTTCACTGCAACTGGGTTTTTTGTATAGCCAAAATCATAGCAAAACAGAACATTTCGATTAGAAATCTTCGAGATAAAACTTTTGCTTGAAATGTTTTTGGAACTACAATGCAGCATAAAAATTACTTTCATTTTAGAAATCTGGAAATCTTGACCGTCGCTGCGTTCTTGTTCCCACTTCTTACATGATTTTGTTTATGGTTCTGTTTCTGCGGTCAAGTCACGGACATCCTCATAGCCTGAATTTTCCCACAGTTACGCAGTCTTATGCTTCCACAATGTTTTACTGCAGGCTCGTATTTAATGTAAGGTTAAAGCGTTAAGAGGAACATGATTCATCGACTGAAGTGCCTTGGTCCTCGCTCTCGAGCATATGGCAGAAAGCGCTTTGATGTTGATACCGGCAGAAACTTTTCACTATGGTGGTGACTTTTATGACTGTAGCTTCGGCACATGGCAACGCATCGCGAAAAGACCCCAGCACTTCTGCCTTTCTGCAGTAACGATGTGTATAGCAAAGATTACAATGCCGCATTAAAATTGATAAATTATTTTTACATTTCATATCCCAAACGGTTTTAATGTCACGATCAAAATATTTTCGAAAATTTTATGTGATGTTTATGTATTTCGATCTGCTCAGACACTCTAACGCAACGCTTGTCTTTTCAGGTAAGACGATTCTTATTCTTCAAAAAGCATTTTACGACCTTCTCTATTCGTGCCCTCAGCCACATGCAATTGAAAATGTTAATTTAGAATGTTATAAACAACACACGAGTGTAACGTAAATCGTATTTATTGTTCAGTCATGTTAACTTCTCTAAAATTATCGAATGCTATATATGATTTCTACGTGAAGTACGATATAGAAATGCAAGAAAAAGTGTTTGGAGAGAACTTGTAGAGCTGATTTTATGTACGCTTTCTTCCTACAAATTTTGAAACAGCACTCTCTGAGTGCTTAGTTTATTAATAGACAATCCATTAAAAGATTAAAACCTTAGATGAGTGGTCAACAAATGATTGGCACTGTGCATTTCCCTTGCTCCCTGGCTTAGTTGCCCCGAACAACCAAGTGTAACGGAGCGAAGTGGTGGTGTCTTTCTGACTGAGCAAGACATTGGACATAATTTGAATAAATGAATAGTAACTTTATTGTTGCATTAGACTATTTATGCTTTACCTGTTACAACGGACCAAGACATTAAATGGTGGCAGCATAATTATAACATATTACTGGTACAGCTACAATTAAACATTTAAATTATAACCTCCTTGTGTATATATCTATGTTAAACATTGAATGTCACTGCATATATAAATGTAATTGAAGTAAACCATAAACACAATGAATAACACTATTTTAGATTTTGAAACCGATAAATGTTGAAACGGCGAGTCATAATTTGTTAATTACACAAAGAAAGAGAAAATAAATGTCCCTACTGTGTGTAAAATTAACACCGACTCCACTACCCAGACCCCAACGCAGAAAAAAATGGCGGCCGTCGTCGCCCTATTACTGCCAATAACAAACACGAGCATTTAACTCAGTGTTATATTTATACGACGGTGTTCTTTATCATTAGAAAATATTTCTATGGTTTTTAAGATTTCGAAATTGGTTATGAACAATATTCCTCGTATGTATACGGAATATAAATATAAATTCCAGTTACATAAAATCATCCATTTTCAAAAATGGTTAATCAACTACTATGCATTATAGTTTACTGCCGTGTCAGATAATGAAATAATAATAATAATAATAATAACAATAATGGTAATAACAAACAAAACATGCGTAAATAAGATAACCTAATCGTGTATTTTTCATTAGTATACGTGTATGAAAATAAGCTTAAGTAAATTTGCTGTATTATCAAAATAATGGATAATTTAAACACACATGCATTTACATACATATTTGACTATTGGATATTGCAAATTCATACAAATATAAATGGTTAGCCATTTATATCTAATTATAATGCTCTGTACAAGTACAACTAACAATTATAACCAAACTACTGGAAAAATTATTCAGTAAAAATTACAGTTTATGAAAAATTAATCAGTAAAAATTACAGTTTATCTTATGTACTGTAAGAAAAAGTTGCAGACCACATCCAGAGTTATACTGAATATGTCATTTGATTTGCATAAGAACGCTTCAATTGTTCTAATTCAAAACATATCTTACCTGCTTTCCCTATATCCTAATCTTGATCTAGTGGTAAACTTTCCTTGATAAAGTTTTTCAATGTAGTCATTTTTTCAATGAGCAAATATCATCATTATTGTAGTCATCAAGGTAACTCACCAAATTACTCAATTTGTTCCGTCTGATACATTTTAACTCCTTACTTCTACTGTACTCGAAGATCGAAGTAGACCTCTCCACAGGCAAGCACAACATTTTAAATAATGCACTAACTTCAAAATTACTGGACACCTTAAATCTAATCAACATAGATGGGACAGCACATAGTCTTCCTTGGCAATAGTTATAAAAGGGTGTACTCGTCTTTTCTTAATTTCACTTGCAAAGAATTCGGAGCTTGCCTTTCAATGCTAAACCTCACTGTCACGTATTATCGTAGATTAAGGAACATTTTTGGATAAGCATCATTAATTAATTTTCGAATATTTCTATGAATTGGTTTACCATTTCGTACAGGGAAAATGTCCTCCCTAATTATAAAATTTGATTCGAAATGTTTAATGCACACTACCTTTTATCATTAACTTCAAGATTTCACTGTGTATATTGTTTATCCACTTCTTTATTAACTGACCTTTAGGATATTTTAATATGGTAGTATGTGGATCACTGTCATAACCAGAGGTACAGTTGGGCACACAACAAAAGCAATTTATATTATTTTAAATACTTTCTATTACACAAGTTTCTGGTGTAATTTCACTAAGTCAATAGTCTATATTAACTTACTAATAAAACAAAAGAAATAAAACGCCACTGTTAATTTACTTTCAACTATAAACCACAGTAATAAACCTAACTGCAGTAAACCAAATAAGCATACCAATTAGCTTAATAAAGCAACATACTGAAATCTTGATCGCCACCATTTTGTACACTATCGATATTGGCATTATGATCTATATTGTGAAGTTGATCTTGGTGAAATACACAAAGAGATTTACTGAACAGTGGCAGTTAGTTTTCCGGATTTTGGAATCCTCTTCGTCAACCAACTCATGTTTGGAAACGGACTTTAAGTGGTGCACAGTCTTAGAGCACTTGTAAATTGTGATCCGTCAGTTGATTTCTTTGTCCAGGTTTGTAACTTTTCAAAGAAAAATAACTGCTTACAAATGTATTTTGACCTCAATAAACATAAAATTCGAGCAGCATGTCTGTGCAATCGTGGAAATCGGACCTGTGAAAAATTGTTAAAATTCTCAGAATCATTTCGGGATTGTACATTTATGATCATATTGTAGATACAAGAGTTATAATGTAATTCAATTGAAGTAGGATCAATTTCCATGAAATATGTAGTTGCAAACATTTCAATAATACATTCAAGTCTTTGCAAATCCTGGAATCTTGAGTGAAATTCTCGGTTTAGTTCTCTCAGTATATACGCATTTTTTGTAAATGTGCGTCTCTATGGAAGCGTAAATTGTCTTGTGTTTTGAGAGGTGATCGAGATGATCGAGGTGATCGTGAGGTTCTTATCCTTTATCTGACGTTTCCAAAGTACATTTAAGGCATTGAATTTCTTATACATTTGAATGACTATTTAACCTTTTCCTTCAATATAGAGGTTCAAAGCAATGAAATGCTGTGTTATATCTGCTACAATGGTGTCAAATCTATTTAACATTACTGAGTTCCGGAACCGGTGTATCAAATTGTTCTATAAATGAAGCAATTTATTCTTGCAAAAAGAAGAAGAAACGATCCAGCAACGCACTACAACTGAGCCAGCGTACTCCATAATAGTGTGGAAAGTTGCCATAATCCGTTAATGGCTAGTGCATTTATCCAAGAGGGCCTTAAATTAGTTAATGTTCCAGTTCTTTTAACCTATTGTTGGGAGCTGAAGAGTTGGCTAGCGACATATGTGGGAATAGGAGGGCTTTATCTGCCAAGTAAAACATGTACTCATGTATATCATTTATTCAAATACTTACGGCGGCACGTTTTCATTGCCTTAATGTAGGTAGAATATTAACAATGAACACTTGTACTTTTAAATTGCATGTTTTAGTTAGGTGTTAGTGTGTAGTGTTATATATTGACTTACTGATTATATATACTTAAATAATGGATAAACCACAACAACGAAAGAAAG
The DNA here is from genome assembly GCA_030762175.1 of Metallyticus violacea. Classification (NCBI taxonomy): domain Eukaryota; kingdom Metazoa; phylum Arthropoda; class Insecta; order Mantodea; family Metallyticidae; genus Metallyticus; species Metallyticus violacea. The sequence continues at coordinate 213,212,526 of CM060846.1, read as the reverse complement.
GAAAAATTATACATAGTAAAGCTCGAGGAATTGAGAATATTGATAGCTGCATGTGATCAGTCGAGGAAATAAACTTTAAATTAAAGCAATCAAACGTACGTGTATCCCACTATACCGGTGTTCCAGTGAGAACAAGTATCAGGGTAAGAAGAAAAAGGGTTGAAGTCGGCGAGTCTTCTCTGTCTACTCCAGGAAATAGACCGGAGCATACAAAAGTGAATTCGAATGTTTTTGACACAAACGGGAAACGTTGCTGCATAGACGAATTTTATTTAGTAAGGGAGGAAGTTACTATATATATTAGAAAAACAAAGAATTGCATTTCCTTAAGTGTTCACTCTCTGGGATGAGTTCTTAAAAAATGAAATAGAAATGGAAAAAGAGCCAAAATTAACGGAAAATATTAATTGAAAAGCCAAACATAAATGGAATGGCGCTGTAAGTATTTGAAAGCAATACTCCGCTTTAGGAACATATTCGTATCATTGTATATACATATGAAAGCACAATATATATATATATAAATTAACACTAAAATAAAAGTAGATAAAGATAAAACACAGAGAAAGAGTCACACTAGAAACTGCTATATTTCGAACTACTGCGAGTTCTTCAATGGCAGTTTCTAGTGTGACTCTTTCTCTGTGTTTTATCTTTATCTACTTTTATTTTAGTGTTAATTTGTTACATTGTTAATAGTGTTTCTTTATTTTTATGTTTCATTAATATTATTATATATATATATATATATATATATATATATATATATATACTATTTCTGCATCTCTAGCTCTTGTTATTTTAGTTACAATGTTCCAAGAATTTATTTTATTTTAATATATATATATATATATTTAACCCAACATAGCCCTAGGTTAAAATAATACCCCAACCATAAATTATAAAACGTTGCAAAATGTTGAAGTTTTTCGTCGATATTATTTTGCTTGAAATATATTTAATTTTGCTTGAAAATGATATTTAATGGAAAAATGTTTCTTTCAGCCACCAAGATAATTAAATTATTGAGCTGCATTGTTATGTCTTTAATGTGCTTGTTGTCATCTCTTTATTCCTTTGTTTTCTTTCTACGCGATTTTTCTAAGAAATGAATTTTTACCATTTCACATATGATAGCATGGTATACTTTTTTACCGGTGTAATATAATTAACATTTATAAATCCAACCGGCACACTTCTCACAAAAAATATATTTCATGTATAAAAAATCGTAAACACGCTCTTTGTTCGGTGAGGTAGTAGAAAGAACTTCACAGCTGGATTCTGCCTAATTGTAATTTATTTTTTTCGGGTATTACTGCCCATGATTGTACATTTATACTTCTGTCTTCATCGAAGATGCATTTCGAATCTACTGTTGTTTTGTTGAACAAAAATAAGCTGCAACATCATCATTTTCGACGAAAAAACATGAAGTTTATTATGAAATATGTTTTGGGTTAAAAATGGCAATGGTAGTTCAGGGTGACGAACGATCACCTGTTAAAAAAGGCTCGTGATAGTAGTTAAAAGCTGAAAGAGCAGCTCATTTAATGAGACAATTTTTTGTGTGTAAAGTATTGTTTTAGGATTTTATTGGTAACTAGTTCTAAAGTTTGAAAAACATGTTTTATGCTTTTGCAAACGTTTACTCAGAATATAAGATCGATTTGCATCAGATGAGCATTTCAATACATGTATTTTCTTGGATACAGGGCGCTGCAATTCATTTTTTTCTTAGTTCGTACATCGTTTATTTAGCCATGTTATGCGTATATTTCAAATGTGTTGACAATGTGTAAGCATTGTCTCTAATGAAATGAAAGGGGTGTGTATAAAGCAACATTAGTCAATGGCAATAATGTCACAAAGTAACAGTAATTGTAGTTAATAGTGTAGCACAAATTAATGGAGATAGCACGGTAACCGGAAATTATTGTAAGAAAACTGAAAGGTTACTTGTTGATCTGTTTATACAAGGTGTTTAAAAAGTGATGATAAATATTTTGGAAACGAGAAATATAAAAAGCAAAATATTTCCAACAAACAGTTGTCCGCAAATTAACTGTTTACGAAATATGACAGCTATTGCTAATTGTGATTTACCAATGACTCGACCAACTCAGCTATTTATGCAAAGTTGGAATCTACAAATGACGTGTTTTATTTTGAGTGAACGCTCATCCCCCCTTTCTCAATACATGGCAACTTCGCAGTCATAGGCTACTAAAACGCAGTTTCCGGTCAATGAATGAATGTTCTGTCTCTTTATATTAAAAAAAATTCTATGATGGTGAAGCCATAACTTTAACTTTCACTTTCCTATGATTAATAAACCCGCTCTTTGCACAGAATTGGCAGCTTTGTTTGGAATTGGTGTTCTCATAGTCAGGAGAAAATCTCAACAGAAAACACGTGTTATCTAAAAACACTTGATTTGCAGATCGTTGTTTACTGAATTTTTTCTTCTTTTTGTTTATACTTTTTATGTTCAGATTTTTGGTCATCACTTTTGAAATACCCAATACAATTGTGTATGGCACTTGTCGGCAGTTACCCAGTTGGTAGTCAGCAGGGCGAGAGCGTTCATGTGAAGGTTACAGAGGGAGATATATCGGTACGTGCTGCAGTTGTTTACTTGCGCTGTCAGCGCATCTGGGATAGAATGTAAAAAGATCTGTCTCTCCTTTGTTAAAACGTAACCAAAAAGCGTTTTAATCCTTAACATTAGACATTTCGAACAATTAAGATACCATTGAGGAGCCAGCAAATCAAGCGTAACTTCGAGGCGGTGAAATTATCTGCGGTGAACCAGATGTTTAGCTGTACAATAAAATGAGATCCACTTATTTAAGAATTGAAATTCTGATACCTTTTTTATAAAATACTTTCAGTTTATAGAAGATGTAGACTTTGAGGAAACTTTGTTCTCTGCCATCAATAATCTTAAGGCATATTAGTGACAGAACATGCCATATATCAAACCTGGCTGTTTTTGATTTCACATTTAGTTAACAGATGTAACCAAGTAGGCGGGTATTTTGAACAGGTTCCCCTTCCCCACAGGAATGGCTGATGTCATGATTATCCGAGAGTACATGTTGGGTGCAACACCCACCAGCATTCTGCAACAGGCTGCACGAAACGCTTGAAACAGGTTCTGACTCGCAGAGAAAAACGAATATGGTCAGCTAAAGCTACACTAACTGTGTAGTATTGAATATAATTTGACATGTTGTAAATTGCAGAGTCAAGACTAATCGCAGCATCCCAAAAACTAAAGAGCTATTCACATGATTATATTGCTGTTACGAAAATAATATGGACACAGGAGAAAAAACATGATTGCGACACCTGTCCAATAGATCAGTAATAAGAGATTCGGTGGGAAATAAAAACGGAAAAAACTATGAAGACGAAAACCAATATTTGAAATACAAATTGAATCTGTGCTTGAAAATAAAATCTGGACTTAAACATGGCAGAAACTAAAAAACTTACAACTTTTGAAAATCAAGCATTTTAACTGGCAAGCGGTGCTTATATACAAATTCTGCTTGTTATCTACCTGTGAATGTAAAATTTATTAAATTTTATCTCTAACTAATTTCTTGAATTTTTGTTTAGATTTGGAGCACATGATTTGCGTAAATAATTTACCTAAGTATCATTGCTTTATCATTGCATTTATGGGCTTTTAAAACCAGTGCTATAATGACTCAAACTCCATATTTTCCAGTTTTAAAGAAAATATTGGAATGAATTATTGAAATTGTCATATATCCACGGCCTAAATGAAATAGTAATTTTAAGATTAAATTAATTTTTAAGTCATAAGGTGCATTTTATTGGATATTTAAGAGCCCATATTCAGGAAGGAAAGTGGCATGTTTCTGCTGTGGGTAATATTCAGTGTAGCGTATGTTAAATCACCATTCATTTCTGGAAAACTCTAAAAAGCCATTGTTAAAGAAAAGTAAGCTTTCGTAGAATGTCATCTCATTATCGGGTTCAGTCTGAGAATGCCAATGTCAGGTTGCTAGCAGAACATTAAAGTAGCAAGGGCGAAAGAGTAGTTTGATGGACATTTGTTAAAATATTCAGAGGCCATTTTTAGGAGGAATCCAAGGAAGATGTTTCCGGCTGTTCCATCCCTGGGAATTGTGGGCACCACCTCCTTTTTTTCCTAGAAACTAGGTTATCAGATATATCTGGAGAGTATAGAATTGGTTAGTTTTCTACTGAATTTAGGCTCAGCCAGCGTTATTATTAAAAGGTAACACATTTGTTTATTGCTGTACCTTTAACCCAGCAATGCACTCAAGTTGTTCTCTTGACTATGACTTAACAAATTCAACTGCTCTATTATAAGGTGATTGGGCTAAATAAATAATTTATACTACATATATTATAAACGTCGTTATTCATAAACCTAATCCGCTCATGTCTTGCTATTAGACATACCGCAGCTGCCGGCCTCCGTACGTTGTAATGTCCATGAATGGCGCTTGCTGAACGTTTTCTGCCGGTTTCACTGCAGTACACATCATTAGCAAAGATACTTAGAAAGTTGATTTTTAAAGAGCATATGTTTGTGCGTACACATTTATTATAAATACGAGTCAGCTCGCTGTGTGAATACGGGATTTATTCAGAATCTGATAAATGTTCTCTTTCCGCAACATTAAATCTACCGGCGCAACAAAATAGTTACGAAAAAGCATAATTAAACATGGGAAAAACGACGAAATTAAAAAAAAAAACTTTTACCAACATAATCACTCCCAAAATTAGCAGAAAAAGCAGAGAAGTTTCTCAATGTGAAGGAAATCAGTACCAGTGGAATCAGAAACATTTCTGTGGTCGAACTTATTCGTGCCGATTAAAATATATTTTTCTGATACATTCCGGCATCTTCTAATAGGTAGGACAGTGTATATATTTTAGGAAGTAAAATTGACGTAGGGACGCCGCCGGCATAACACCGCGCGAGCGGACAAGATTTATAACAAAAGCAGGATAGCATCTTCTGAAGACTTCGTTGTGTATACACATACAGTTGTTCAACAGAAACTATGCGTAAAATATTATTTCACGTTATTAATCTATAAAAGTTTTACTTTTGTTTGTTTGAATGGTGGTTAACGCCCGTTTTTACTACTGATGCACCACAGGCGGTGAACACTGATGATAAATGAGGTGAAATGATAAATTGGGAAAGGATTTGTTTTACAGAAAGGAAACGTTCCAGGCCTAAGTTTAGGGTACCTCCCCGGCATTTTCCATTTATGGGGACTGAGGAAAACCTTCTATAAATGTAAACACATCTTTCTAAAAAGCAGTAAGTTCTTCGCTGATTATTTAAATGATCGTTTCATATTTCCTCAGGAATGACAGGCGTAAAAACTGCAATATTTAGTAGTAATGAATATAGAAGGCAAACAATTTAAGTTGGAATTAAATTAAAGGAGGAATATACGATAGTAGTCAAAAGCCTTCATAAGCATTTCGAAATGCTTTTCGAAATATCAAAGTCAATTTTGGCGTTGATACAATTGAAGACAAATTGTTCAATATGATTTAAATAGGAGCCTTATTCAAATTTGGACTTGCGATGCCTTCTATGCACATGATCAGCAGTACAAAAATGATATAAAGGTCAATACTGCAAAGCCAGAATGTGTGAAACAATGCACACATAGTTTCTGGTTTAAGGATGCTTCAAGAAGACGAACAGCTGCAGTAAAATTTGGAAGCTTAATCTTATATTAATGGGAAAAAATGTTTACAGCATCAAGAAGTAAGTTATGAACAGTTACGTGTTCTCAGTTCTACCGTGTTGTCTTTCATGTCAAGGAATGTATGCCAAAGAAGAATAGACAGAGAGAAAGAGATTGAGAGAGAGATAGACACATTTGGTATATAGAAGGAAGAGTTAAGGGAAAGTGGATTTTGCAGTAAAATAGCCACATATGTCAAATGGAAAGAGGCTGGATACATAATGCTGAATCTCATAAGAAGGATATATAAGTAATAGCAATAAAAACAAGAAGAGAACTTGAAATGCTGGGAGATGACGATGAAAGGTGTGCAACTTGTAGAGGAACTTCGGCAGTCAATTTCACGAGCGGAAGAGTATCCCCATGTCGACATTTGCTGCAGAATGGTGTGCCTGTCCCCTTGGTCTCTTGGAAGCCCCTGTCCTAAAGATATTTAGTGTACCATTCTAAGCGATAATGGGCGAAACGCTTAGGCGAATGCTGGTATAAACATTTTCTTTCTACAAATTTTCGCTCTCCCACTTGATATTATTTTATTCCGTTGGTTCTGTTACAGGGTCACAGGTGCGGGCAAGGAAGGTGGTGCGATGTGATGCTAGCTTGCACTTGGGAAAGGTTTCTGCCCCGGGCTTCTGGTATGGATGTGGACCTTCTGAAGGGCTTGAACTTCTTGGGGAATCTCCACCGATATCGGAGTGTTTTATCGGGAAACAATGTCAGCCACCCCGCTTTCGATCGAGCCTCATCGCCCGTGATTCTTGGGCGCCCAGTGTCTCTCATCTCATCTTTTCTTCCTGAAAATATCCTCAATGGGATCGCAGGTACAGTCGAAGTATCCTCTTTGCCTCTAATAATACAATTTAATACAATGGTGGATGAGAGCGGATTGATTGATTTATTTATGGACGCTCTTTAACATCTCAGGTCATCAGCGTCCCATTCAACTCAGGGCGTAAAACGGCCGACAAATTTTGCTCAGAGGCCTCTCTTTCAGGCTTGAGGTTCTTTATCGTGCCGTAAATGTACGACACGGGACCCACGGCTTTACTTCCCTTCCGAAGGAAGCCATACTTAGGATTTTTACGCCCGAAAAAATCCATCGATCCTGGCCGGGTTCGAACCCGCGTTTTGGGCGTAGGAGGCAAGTATGGTAACCACTACACCACCAGGACCGACGGATGAGAGCGGAATTGTTTATAATGGAATGTGGAATTGTTGTGTTGATGTATATTTTTCTTTTTATTGACAATTTTAATATGCCGTATTAAAATTATTATGGCATTAAAATCCAGGCCATATTTATTATAACACTAAAGATTTTCATTAAATAATGAAACTCAATCTAATGATCAAAGACACATGTTAAGACAATTGAGTAATCAATTTAATACAAGCCAGTAATCGGTAGGAGGAGAGGAAATAGGAACTGAAACCTGTGAGTTCTGCTAAGGAAGAAATCTTTGAAACAGTCACACTGGGTGCCAATACCTCATAAACTTTCATCTTTATCCTTAAAGGCAAATAAGGAAAGCTTTAGCGCACTTGGACGCTTCTTGAGAAGTTTTAGCGCAAATATCATTCACGTTTCAAAGTTGAAAATACAAACTTTGGACTGCCGTTGGTAAGCAAATAAAAACTGCATTATGTAGTTATGGATATACTACCAATTTATTCTGAAGCATTTGACTTTCAATCTAGACACCGTCTGGCTATTCATGTCGCCTTTATTGTGATCAATTGGTTAAAATTTAGTTATCGAAAACTTCCTTTGTGAGTTTTTGAAAGCAATGCAAGGTGATTCAATTTAGGCACCCCATTGTACAAACTGGAATTCGTAAGTGTTAGCAAAGTAGGAACATTAAATTTAGAGATGGTTTGAAGTAAGTTTCTCGGAGTCTTTCCAGCATGATTCGGCCCAGCAGCATTGTATGTGTTTTATTTAAAGGATCAGAGTATTAAATGAAATGATTGTTAGTAAAATTGTGTGCTGTTCCCTTTATCTCTTAACTTACCCTAGTATTTGAGTTTAAGGACAGGGCTTTTAGGACAAATTCTCCAACCCTTGAGGAATTCACATTTTTCAAGACATAACGCCATTTCTCACAGACAAATGCAGTACGTGATGCTTCATGATGAACAAATTGTAAAAAATGGCTGTAAAACTAGATACAATTGATTTAACATTTACTTTCTTAAAATGCGCGTATTTGATGTTAGTTGACATTTCACTAACGAACAAAGAGAGGTCTTCGTCGCCGGTATCCACTAACGCCGAACGATGAATAGATCACCCGGTATTTTATTTTGATTTATTTATGGACGTTCTTTAACATCTCAGATCATCAGTGTATCATCCGATATGATTGGTGTTAGCCCAGTAGAGTTGCATAGTTCATAAAGTACTTAAAGAAGACTATTTACACTAAATTGGATTAGTATTAAATGTTAATATTGCTTTATACCATATATTAAAACCTTGAGATTAATATCCTGAAATTTCAAAGCTTATCTGTAAAGAGAAGCAGGCAGAAACTGGGTCACACTTTCTTTATTTAAATAGATTTTTTTTCCAAACATTACAGAGTGGAAAGTATAACCGGATATGCTTTTTAGAGGGATGGTTGTTGGGTGAAGGGAACAAATCAGCATTTGAAAGTGAAGTGTAGATACATCCACTGGTTGCTTCACTAGCAGCGATACTTCTCTCATCTCTAGTCCCAAAAGATTCTTATTCACCAATGAACATGTTACTGTCATTGTTCAATCGCTTGATATGTACTTCTTCAAGCAGTACAAAAATCCTATAACCTCATTAGGAATATACTCCTGGCGACACATATGGGATCACACCACTTCATCAGTCCTCAATTTCCAATTCTCATTTGAAATTTTTAACAGCCTGTGTAAAGCGGGATACATTAATGAAGTAGGTTCATTTCAAACGCCTATATAGTTCTGCTTTGATAGATTGACTTTAATGACGACGAATGTGACAAAGTTACATTTATTATGAGATGCATTCCCTGTAACCACTAGTTCTTATAAGACAATTGTGTGTTTCATTACACACTTGCTATGTATGATCAGTATTTAAAACAGTTTCAAGTTATACATGCATTTGCCAATAAAGTTGTTATGTTACGTTGAATGGTCATATCTTATATACTCTTTTGATAAACACCAAATGACTTTGTTTTGAATGAGTGGCACATGTTTGCTCGCGACGAGTACGATTATTCTTTTATTAAACGTCGAAGGCTATTACATGAAAATATTTTTTCAACATCTTAGAATGCCTTAAATACATATTTTTAACAATATGTTCTGTGCTTTTAACATCTCTTCAGATAAATACATACATCAAACTTCTCTAAGTACCACAGCACTTTTTTTAAATGTTCTAATAATTATGGATAGTATCTCATCATACAAGTTGTGTTAACAGGATTTACCATACCTACATTATTAATATTACATAACAGGAAGGCACAAAAGAAAAATTTAACCCTATATAACAAAAATAGCACAATTTTCTAATTTTAAAGATGCTAACATGCAACCAAAAAAATATGTAACGTTTCCCCTTTTCTAAAGTTTACTGTGATGCATGTGCAATCGTAGTTTGTACTGTCACCTCTTGCATTACGTACTTATAGACACCTTGGCACCGAAGAAATGTGATGAAGGGTTTCATCTTGTTTGATATTCTGTCAGTGATGAACGAGACTAATGAAAAGTTGATTCAGCATCGCGATGTTTTCAATATCCTCTTAAAACTTTTCGTCAAAGGATATTCTACAAATGCTTGAACGAATTGGGAACTGAGGAGATCATCTCAGTATTGCGACATTGTGTCGAATGTAACACGAAAGTCTCCTTGAGTCTATCGAATGAAATTAAACTAACGTGGGGTAAAGAGTTATGTATACTCGTTCTAGATAGAAAGAGATCAGGAATGGCTTGGTTTAGACCAGGAATTTGGAAGACTCAAATATAACGCATAGTTATGGCAGAAGAATCTGCCCATTTTGTGGATGGGATGAGGAATGTGTAAATATTCTGGCCGAATGTACCCACCGGGAACACCTGAGAAAAATACCGTTTTCTGAAAACTTTTTAAGGCAATTAAAGGGCGATTGGCACCCTGGGACTTGTTTGAAAACCACACTAATTGGTTGAATTTGGGCATTTTCCTAGCCAAAGTACGCGAAGCTAGATGCAATTTATTTTATGGTTAGAAGGTAATAGCTCTGTAATTATAATTTATATTAGGGTGTTTATATGGGTGTTAATTTGTTAAAATATTTTGTGATTAAAGCATTGTTTTATATTTCTTGATTGTTTTAAGGGAGTCAAATAAGGAATTATTATTTTTGATATGATTGAACCCAAGGAAATCCCTTTTGGTTAACTCTGTTAATTGAATAACCTTTTCTCATCCATTTCCTTTTCTTAATTTTAATGGAAAACGTTGGACATTTTTCTGTATGATTGAGATATTTTAATATTTATTGTGCTTTATTATGCATTGAAATATTTTTTGGAAAGTAAGAACAGGTTATTTTCGTGACTTTTAATGGAAAATCTTGAACAAATTTCTTTGATATACACTCTGTGGCTGTCAAATTGTAATTTTTGAAAATTTTTAAAGTAGGTAAGGCATCTTTCCTTCTTAACATTTTGGTTTAAAATACTGGGAAAATTCCTTTGGTAAACTTTCTGAGGATGGCATATTGCAACATTTATCATATTGTGTTGTCTTTTGCGTGAATCTCAAGTGATGTTAAGGCTTCTATTTAATTTAATTTTTCCTTAGTTAGGGAAAATATTTGTGTAATTTTTTTCTGGTTTATGTTTTAATGTGGAAAACTTATAGTTGATGAAGCTAAATTATTTGATGCTTTTTGCCTATGTAATTCTCATACGTGCATTTCTTTCAAGTCAGTTCTCGTGGGAGTGCAATTTTAATTTTTTCTATCGTTCAGTAACACTTTTGTCAACCGTTAATTTCATCAACTAGTGAGCATGGCAATACTGTAGGGGATATTTGAGGTCGCGAGGCTCATAGGGCGCCGCCAAATTGTTCCATTGGGGATGTTTGTCGGTTGTACACGGGTGGTCCTTGTACTTAGGGAATATATGAAATGAATTCATGATTGCACAAACGAGTCCTTGGCGCCTTAAAGGTATCTGGCCTTATCTTCTCACAGTAAGGAAAAATTCCGAAAAAAACTTAGCCAGACAACTTGACTTCAGTGGGAAATCAACCCAGCACCTGCAGATTAGTCGCAAACGCTATCACTATACGAAGGAGGCGGTTATGTTAAATAAATTAAATAAATTGATTTCTGAAATTCTTTTTTCTCTTCTAATGTGCTGAATGTGCTGACTTCCAGGACTTTATCCTGGGAACTTTCTTTATTTCAGTACGTTTCCAAACGTTCTTTCGCAAAGTCCTGCTGCACGGGGCTAGCGGCAGAGCATGGACCAATAATACAATAATTTACAGTCAATAAAGCTTGCTACAGCAATAGTAAAAACATTTTTATATAAGAATAATAGCGTTCTCTCACAACAGAGTTTGTTACGAAAACCCTTCGAAACCTTACATTACCATTGTTATTAGAATATATAATTTCATCAGCTATCTTTCAACAAGAAATAAAATGTTATGTAAAATTTACAAACGCATAACTTTGACATTAGACCAATGGAAACCTTACTGTATTATCAGCAGTCTTTAACACATTATCACAAAGAAGTCATTGTAACAGTGTCAAAATTTTAATGCGTTGCCAAACATATTAAATATTTGTGTAACACTCATGTTTTATTTAGATCTATCCTAAAGAAATGTATTTTAACAAGAACTTTTCTGTCCAAATGTTTTTGGATTGAGCATACAATTATAATTTGTAAACAAATATTTTAAGTGTACATAATGCTAATTGTATGTACATATTTTTGTTGCCGTAGTTATATAATTGCTATTAAAGTCGTAAGTGAACTACTTTTACATTTTTATATTCGTGTTACACTCACGAACTAATATATAATCCAAGTAATTATTATTGAAGTGGGACTAGTTCGAAAATCTCCGAATGTTTATTTTAACTAAGGTTAGTCGCAGATATTAACTAACTATGGAGTCACTTTCATGAGAATGAACAAAGAATAAAACATGTTATTATGAGCAGCAGTTTCCGCGGTAAAAATCCTATATGACTGTTTAATGTCTCGACTGAAACCTTGCCATAGAACAGAGTATCACCACAGTATACATAATATTACCGTTTATTCTGTCTTTTAAAGTCCTAATCGAATGTCGCTACTAAACTACATAGGTCCCCTTTCAATTTTACTATTGATTCTTTACTTGAAAAGAATATTATTGTTGTCATAACTTGATTATACTTCGACGATTTAGTTCCTCTCACTTTTTTACAATATATAAAGTCACCTAAGTCAGGTATACAAGTAAATAGTTTATCAAGGAAGAGGATCTAAAGCACGGCTCAATGCAAATATGAATATACCCTATCTTTTAGGGAATTGCAAAGAAATGTTATAATAGAAAGCATAGCTACAATACGCGAGTCGGAACTGAAAGAAGTAACAGCACTTGGGTTTTCACAAATTTTGGGAAATTTATTGAAGAATGTAAAATTAAACCTTGCTAAAATGTAACCGTGCAGATTCTCTTAAAATAAATTTATGTGAACAAATTTGTAAAATATGAACAAATATTAAGTTTTGTTCAAAATAGGAAACTTTTAACGAAATGACGTGAAATATGAAAACTGAAATTGCATTTAATGGGTTCTACACATACTAAAACATAAACATTATGCATCTCAATACTCTGCAATTCATGTTTTCCGCCCTGAAGCTATGACATACCTAACTTAATAATTTTTTGTCAATGAGGTAGAATGTGTTAAATTAGGAACTGTGCAATTTCTTTATATGTTACTAACTTAATTTTTAAACTGTACTTTTGAGGTGTAAACAAAGCATGTGATACACGGCGAGGCATCGCCATGTTCCTTTCTGTGTTGGAAGGTTCCCTTTTCTTTTCCATCACCTTTTGCCCCAGGTGCGAACCGAATGGGGAGAAGGAGATAAGTAGTGGTATGAAACATGATTCTCTCACAAAGATCTTGCCGGTAATCTCTCCTGGTTCTCTTCTTCTACCTCATGAGCCTCGCTTCCGTGCCTCGGTTGAAGGCCTGTACTTGAATTTCATGACGAGATCAGTGCATCTTTAGCCTAAAGGTATTTTTTGGTCACAAATATGCCACACACTCAAAAGAGTTATATGATTTTGTGTGTGCGCGCTCATGCGCGATAGGGAGGGAAAGAGAAATGAAAGAGAGAAAACCATACTTTATTTCTGATATTTAAATGCCACAAAAATTATCCATATAAAATAACGATAAAGTAAACTACTTAAAAGATTTGGAACTCAAATTTTCATTGGAAGAGGGGCAGAAAATGGGAAATTGAAATATCGAAATATAATTAACTTGAACCAGTGTAGAAAGAGAATATGCAGACATAGGGCTTGTTTTCAGCATTGTTTCACATGTGTGAATTTCATAATTCAACACTTGTTTATATACATTCTCATATGTAAAATGTTCTGTAAAAGTGCATATAACTGAAAAAAGCTCATGCACTGGAGCCTTAGAGAATAATATATGCGTTGTGAAATATAGATACATTTTACCATCCAAGTCTTAGGCTAATTTTTTGCCTCCTGGATGGCCGTCGATCACTGAATTAAATTTATTCATTTACTACTACCTGCAGATAAATAGTCGTCTTGGCCGCTTGAACGAAAGAGGAATTCATAGCAGCCACACCAGTCAAAATTGTACTAGTTTTATGATAATTTAGTAAGAGAAAATCAAAGAGTAATTCTAACGCTTTTCCTTCCATATCTTAATTCCGGTGTGAATGTATTCCACATGCTTCTAAATTGAGCCTGTGGGAACAGATATTTGGAAATGAAAAAACTCACTTCATTGTTTTTTTTTTAACTTCCCCCGAATCTGTAACTGCACACTTACCATACTTGTATCGCAATATACTATATTTGTACTAACTTTCTCTTTCATGTTAGGCATATATGAAATATTTTTATTTAGTACTTATTATATATATTCAGCAAAGTGAAGCACATAAATGTTTTAATTATAATTTTTTCCTCTCTAATGTAGAGATTTATAAAATTGATAAATTATTATTTAGATATCAATTTCAACATTTTTATTGAAATATCCAGATTTTTTTTAAATCAGGTAATTGAAAAAGCTCTGCTCAGTTTTATAACGTGCTCATTCGTAAACAAAAACTCACGCTGTGGTGTTTTTAACATTTATTAGGTGGCCAAGAAATAACCTGCAGTATAGCTCTGTGTAAGTTACAAACCAGGTGATTTTTATCAGCACTACATGCAATTATTAAGGAACGAACTTAAGTTGCAGCATATAGTTAAAAACATATAGATATTTTATTCATATTTTGAGATTTTTATTTTGGGGAATGAAATGAAGCAAAATACATTTTTTGCACCTTTTTGCACTTTTCATGAGATTTGCATATTTATCCCCTTTTCAATCTGTATCTTTATTTTGCATCTTTTTAATCTTTTATTTCATGTTTTGTTATAAAATAGGTCGGTAAATTAAGATTTTCACTCCTATTGAGCGGAAAAGTAAACTGTTTTTACCATTATTGAGTAAATTATTTATTATATAAAATTCTATAGTCTCATTTTATAGAACAGAACTAGAGCTATAAAATGATATATTTATAACTTTGCAAAACCAATAGATTTTAAGTTAATGTAGTAAAACCTGCAAGTGAAAACAAATTTCAATTTCAATTTCAATTTCAATTAAAGCTATTTACCAGATAGCTCTCTGCGGTCCGCATACATTTTATATAAAGAAGACTAAATTGTCTGTTTGCTCTATTTGCTCTACTTCGTTCTGTTTGAGTTGTTCCAGTCTTAAGCTCTCTACCATGCGAAAAGTTCAGAGGGAAAAGTGGCATGCCCTTTAAGAAGAATTTAAGAGAGAATTTATTGATCTGATGAAGTAATTCTTTGATGTGCCGTCTGCGATGTAAATATTGCGATTGATGAGACGCGTCAACGAGCCAGAATAAACAAACACAGCCAGTACCGCAAGCATGTGAAGAGTGTTGAGCTCCATATGTCGTAACCTAAGCAAACTACCTTGTTACGTACCTTCACTTCGGGATCTGAAAACCAGCAGTCGTCGAGTCAGTTCTCTGTAGATCTTATTATGGTATTAGTTGTCAGTTCACAAGGTTAACAATCCTGCATTCAAATCGTTCCTCGAGAAGTACACGCAAAGGTCAGACAGGATTAGAGCATGCTGAGAAAAAAATTACACAAAGTCAAATTGTGAGAATGTCATTCAGAAAATAAAAGAGATAGTCGGAAAACAAGAAGCGGATGAAACTACTGATGTGGTGCAAGAAATATAATTGAGTGTGCTGGTGTTTCCATTATATGGTGAAAGTACGCTGTTTGATATTTACCAACTCGAAAAGACAAATGCCTGCACAGCAATGCAGACATTCAATTATTCATGCATGAAGCTGTGGCCAGAGGGCATAAAATACGAAAACGTCAGGTTTATGGTAATTGATCAAACAAGCTATATTATTTCGGTTTTCCAACAATTGAAGATCAAGTACATCAGCCTCTACCATTGATATTTATAATACATGTTTGTGAAAGTCAGGGTTAAAAGCAATAGGATAAATTACTTCATTGTTGCTCTGAAGAAGATTCTTTTTAAGACGCTAAATCGTCAATTTTTGTACTGAGAAACTGCCAGACTTCACCTACTGTAATACGTGTCGTAAACAGATGGGTAATTTGATAAAAGGCGCTGCTTTCTTGTGCGAAATCTTTGGAAAATCAAAAGCTTCAAATGTGCTCTTAGTATCAATGGACGCAACAGCCATCAAGTACGCGATTACACGTCAGGCCTGACGTGATTCAGAGTTTAAGAGATGAAAGTATGGAAACGGAGGAACAGTGGAAGTTGACAGCTGTGAGGGAAATCTTGACAATTTTGCCAAAACCAAACTTGAATTATTTTGCGGAATAATCCAGATGTGGATACCTTTGCAACGTTCAGTGAACTACCTTTCCCCATGTTTGCAAAATATGTTCAATTGGTTTTAGTAGCTGTTGAGCAATGTTTCTCCGTATATAAAGATCTCCTGAGCTAAAATCACCATAGAGAAATGTGCGTAATCCAGTATGATAAATTGGAAAACTGCGTGAATACCGCATTTAATTTCTAAATACATTTTAATTTGTGTTATTTGCTAAGCATTTTTCAGCAATTTTAATTTTTTTCATACATTTTCAGAATGTTTTTTTCCCCTTTCCAACCATAGCTTTACACCTTCAAATTCGCTTTCTGGTAATTATTAAATATTGAATACTTGGCGAGTGGTTTTAATACTAACAGCCACGGATAAACTGTAGTTTCTGTTTGCTTCGAATAGAAGGAAATAATATTAATATGCGTTCGTAATGGCTACCATAGTGAATATTTGTTATATTAAACACGAAACATTATAAAAGTAAACGCTACAAGTCTAAGGAACCGGAAGAAGAGAAATAAAAAACTACACATAAAACCGGTTTAAGTTTATCATACAGTTATTTACAATCCTCGATTTGTTACTCTTCTATTCCGCTTCATTCTCTAAATAATATGCTTAGAAATCGTGGATACATAAGCTTCTTTTGCAGCTGAGCGCGTTCAAAGCAACGTTAGAAGACAGTAAAAAAACAGGTTGTTGCCTGCCATGGATATGTAAACGCTGTGGCGAGTTCCAAGGTTGGCTATATATCTTTGTCGCTACTGCATAATATCCACCTTTCAACTTTCAATTATCACCTACATGAGAAATGATAACGGTCATCACCTCTAACCTTCTAGTAAATGTGTATCTCAGGAATGGGAGAGAAACGTATTCCTCTCCTCTTGGAGCACGCTCGGTCATGTAATTTTTATAAATTGAACCGATAAATAATGGCAGATTGTACTATTTACGCTAAATTGTTGCCAGATGACTGGATCTCTCAAAATTATATTTTATTTTTTCCAAAAGGGTTATATTCTGTTTCATATCCACAGTAATATCCAGCACCGTCCACGTAAATTTCAATATTAGTATGGTAAAATGTTCAAAAAGATTATAAAACCCATTTGTTACTGCCTGAGCACTTAAGACACTAAATTGAATCGGAAGACCCCTGCCTATGAACTAGTCTATTATTCACATTCATATTTAATTTTAAACAAACTTTAAAGTGTTATAATGTATCTGAGTTCATAAATTTGAAAAATAAACATCCAGTTCATCAGATATAAAACTGGGCTCATGTACGATGTATTCACCTGAGACAAAAGAAAAAGGGAATGGATTTTTGTCGCTTTTTTCAGCTTTATTGCATCACTTTTTAAACATCTTCCCAGTATGTCACGCACATGTTCATGCAATCTACACTTGATAAGGAAGAAGAAACATGGGTTATTTTTTGTTAAACGTTTTAGAAACGAAATATATATGCACTGTGGTTTTTTATTTTGCCTATAATATTCATTTACTTATATGTTTTTAGGGAGTCAGAAATGAAAGCAAAAATCTAAATAAATTAATGATTAACGTGCTAGTTGTTTTAATAATACTATGATATGATTCAGGAAGAAACATGCGTTTTATTAAATAAAAATATAACGTTATCCGTTGTTTAAAACACATTCAGATTAGATTTATAGATCACATTCTCTCTATTGACTATTGACTATTCTTTATAAATGAAGTAAACTCAATTGCTATTTATGTTATAATTATTATCATAGTTATTGTTTATTTTATTTTTGATTAAACCTTTACCAATTTTTAGGCAGATATTCATAACTTTCAAAGCACAAGAGAAGTATGACTAAAATATAATGCTAGTAATAGTATTATAAGTGGCAATCAAGTTAATTATAATTTTATAAAGATTAACCGATTCATAAAATGTGTTTAAAGCTGTGATCTCTTAAATCTAATCTAAATATACGTTAAACAACCGGTAATTGCAATTCTTTTATTTTATAAATAGAGCAGGAATAAAAAGTACCACCACGAACCTCGTGCGTGGAAGAGCCAAGCTTCACAATATGAATTGACATGCCTGTTCGAATCGGGGATGAACGTTAAGATATCAAAGTGTGTCAAAGCTTCATCATGGATCAGTCACTTGATATATAGTACTGCCAATGTACCTTCAAGCAGAATGTGCAGTGTTTTCTGTAGGAATTGAAGATATTGTATGGCATTGAGGAAGAACGATGGGTCCGAGAACCTCAGCCCAAACTATGATGCTAAACTGTTGCTTCAACCTTACCATAGGCATACTAACAAGCCCGCAGATGATTGTTGGGTAGTTTGGTGATGCCGTTCCTACTAAATGTCACTTCAAATTTGAAGAGGATTGAATAAAATAGTTGTGGCCTGTTGAACAATCCGGCAACGAAACTTTCTCTTGAACCAAAAAATACAATAATTCCCTCACACGTAGGTGAGAGGATATAGGATATTCAACACAGTAGCTTGGCTTACAGCATGCTGGGAGGCCACTTACCTGAGACTATCTTCAATGTCTTGTAGAACACCTTTCACCTCAGGCTTACGAGCATAACACAACTCAACTCTTTCATACAAACTACGAAACACTGCTGTAACCGTTTTATGATTCAGTTGCTGTCTGTAAGGAAAGGTCCCTGGTAAATGCATCAGCCTTCCGAAAATTTATATTGGCTTGTCCACAGTTGAAAATAATCTCTGCTTGTTCCTAATATGAATAATAGGTCAACTCAGGACAAGCTCTGTAACAAAAAATAAAACTGAACCAAGTGTAAGAGTACTTGAAAGGGTACGCTTTTGAGGAAACGCCGTATAGAAGAGTATTGCTATCCATCATGGGACACTGTACTTCGAGATATGTGTTCATAATATAATTTTTGTTAATTTTACAGTTTTGAAGTTCAGTTCTATTGATCAAATTCATTCTGTATAATGATTATGAGGAGTTTAAAATGTCAAAAAACTTATATTTGAATTCCGTTGCAAAACGCTCTAGCAATAGCAAATACTTAATAACATAAATGTTAAAAAATTACAAAATTAACCACAAAGTAGAAAAACTTCCATAGAAGTAATTACTATTCATAGGGAATTTCTGTCTCATAGACCCAAGATTGAGGGTAAAATCTCAGCCAGGTTCGAGAGATTTTTTCGGGCTTAAAAACCCTTCCGTCGACAACCTTAGGCCTGAAAGAAGATGCTTCTGAGCAAAATTTATGGACAAATTCAGACCCTGAATTGAATAGGACAATGATGACCTGAGATTCTTAAGAGCACCCGTAAATGAACCAAATAAATAAATAAATAAATAAATAAATAAATAAATAAATAAATAAATAGGAGACTTCTGTATATGACGAAAGTGTCGCTAGTTGCAGGTTACGGGTTAAAATGCAACCAAAGGTAGAATTTTTCCTCAACAGTTTAAACACTAAACCCACTTTAAATATATTTATAGAAAATTTGATACTGAAACTGCCCATTATTGTTGTATACCCTAACGTTGTTCGTATAGAACCATAAGAAAGCACAAATTTGATGTAGAAAGCTCCGAATGAATTTTGTAGGCGATAATCAATGTCATTCAATGTTTCCATTGATAATCCTCTTTGGCTGTATTTTTCGCTTCTTGTCCCGACTTCGGATAATCTGAAACCTTGAAATTATAAAACTGAGAAATCCTCTACGAGCTTAACCGGTTCTATCAGTAATACGAATAATAGATAAAATGCAGCCTTACCACACAGCTATTACCTGCTCGTCACTAGGGTGACTGCTAGCTAAAATCTCAGCAAGCGTGGCTCTGTCAACATTACAATCAAATGCTTGGCAAGTGTTCCATATTTGTCTGGCTCACCCAGTAATAGTATTTATTGCCACTTTTTAAAGAAGTGGTTTTATACTGAAGGAAAGCTGCTGCCCAGAAATATGTGATTACATTATTCAAGACAGTCCTATCCACAGAAAAGTGCATCGCTGGGAGGGGTATTTTAGGGGAAAAATAAATAAAATAAAAACAAAAAGAAACATCCATTTGCGCTGGCATAAAGTCAATCCAACTGTGCTGGACACGTGTAATAAAGAAATTTACGCATTTAAAGGAACAATATTAGGTCAATGACATTTCTTCAACGCTTATATTATTTTTGGTTGATTTGTTGATTTGGTTCATTTACGGACGCGCTTTTTAACATCTCAGGTCATCAGCGTCCCATTCCATTTTCCATTCAATTCAAGGAATTGAAACGGCCTATAAATTTTGCTCAAAGGCCTCTTCTTTCAAGTTTGAGGTTCTTTTACGTGCCGTAAATCTACGGAATGTGACCCATGGCTTTATTTGCCTTTCGAAGGAAGCCGTAATTAGGATTTTTACACCCAAAAAGATCCATCGGCTTTGACCGGGATTGAAAAAGTGATCTTGGGATTAGGAGGCAAGTATGGCTACCACTACACTTCCAGGAGCGACTAACAGAATTCTAAAGATAGATTACTATGTTTATCCACAATGTTTTTTTTTTTTTTTTTTGCATTAGCATCTTGATTTTTAACAGTAATATAACAATGGAGATGGGTTTGATTTTGTTTGATTTGTTTTATTTACGGACGCTCGTTAACATCTCAGGTCATTAGCGTCCCATTCAATTCAGGGCGTGAAACGGCCGATAAATTTTGTTCACAGGCCTCTTCTTTCAGGCTTGAGGTTTCTTTTTCTTGCCGTAAATGTACGACACGGGACCCTCTCTGCCGAAGGAAGCCATACTTAGGGTTTTTACGCACGAAAAAATCTATCGATCCTAACCGGGTTTGAACCCGTGACCTTGGGTTTATAAGGCAAACATGGTTACCACTACACCACCAGGATCGACAAAAAGAAGGAGAAGGGAGTTCAGTTACTTTCCCCAAAGAAACTTTCCCATAATATGCTTTTTTATTTCTAGGAAATTAGTTTTGTAATTTTATTTTATCATTGTCAATGTTATACAAATGTCATAAGAATTGAACATTCGACGACAATTATTTGTTGAATTATTGCAATTGTTGTTGATAAATGTGTACTCTGAATTTGTTGCTTTATATTTGTCACATTTGAACAGTAATTATAGAGCTTTACTTCATTAATTGATTATAAATACTCAACACTATGTCATAAAGGCAACTGACGATAAGTAAGATGCAATCCTGTTTTATAATTCTACCAAAGCAGGAGTGGATGGTTTTAACAAGAAGAGCGTGAGAATGTTGGTTCTATTCAACCTGAGTTACAATGCAGAATATAAGTCGTGTCTTCTTACATGAAATTGAAGTACAGTAGTCTATACAGCACACAAACAGGGATTCAGGAATGAATCATTACTTGAAAGAACTGGCAGGAGAACTTTGCACCATAAAAAAAAATAAATAAATAAAAAAAAAATAAACTCTATTGATCTACATGCAAAGTGTATAAATTCTTGGGTATAATTTCAATCAGGCTCAAAGTGCAGTGAGCAGGGAAACTGTACTCTAGAGTAGTGAGAAAAAGTACTCGTAATGCTGTTAAATCGTCCAAAGAATGGTCCCGGCTATTTACGCCCAAGAAGCAAGCATGAAAGCACATGAAGGTCTGCACTTCATACAATAAGTACATGCTGCAAAAGAAAAGCCCATTCCCATTAGAATCTGAATGATTGTGTTTATTTACATGATAGCTTATGTATGTTAAAGTACTGTGAATTATTATGTTGCATGGATATGGTAAATAAATTATACAGTAATTTGTTAAGAAACGTTTATAGTATCTGTTAATAATGCTGTCTTTTGTAAAATGAAAATTAATTCATGGCGCTCTCTGAATAATAATATGTAAAACTGAAATTTTCTTTATAAATTCTTTGCTTGCTAGATTTCGGTGTCAAATGATTCATATACAAAATTTCAAAGCCATAAAGATTACAAAAATATATAATTTATGTACCCTTACTGCAAAAACATTATGAACTCCATGGGGTCAGTCACTGAACTCTGACCCATTGGTATAAGATTGTTAAGCAATCTTTAATGGGCACTTTAAAATTTACTGGGGATTTAATGGAATAGTTGTATCTCATTCACTAAGTATTGTCTAAATGAACGGTTCTCAAACTGTGGTCCGCGAAGTCCTCCAATGGAGTCCATGAACACTGTCAACAAAATTTACTATAAAAGAATTACAAGAAAACTAAGAATGACACACATTTAAGATGTGTATTTATTCAGGTAAAATAAATTATCATGAATTAAAGGCGACTGTTTGTTCCAGAGAAAACTTTAAAAAATGTAAGCCAGGATCAGGTTGAACACTCATATGTACCGACATAGTTTGCCCGGAAACAGGCGCGCATCTTTCGGTGGCGAGACAGGTGGGGTCGGATTATCAAAAAAGGCCAAGAAAATGTTTATACCTATCGTGATAAATTATTTGTGTGAAAAATCACTCTCTGCACTCATTTGTCTAAAAACTGCAAGTATGGAAATCATTTGTAAAACGCAGGATCAAAACTCAGAATACAAATTTCTCACGTCTTGTAAGTGAAATACAGCAGCATTCATCTCATTCAGAAATGAAAACTTTCCAGATGTTGTGCCATCATTATATTGTTAGTTATTATTAATATTGATTGGGCGTTTTATATACTATGTTAATAAATTTTTGTTACGATTATTACTATTGTTTAAGAATACACATAATAAAATGGCAAATTTTGAAGAAAAAAAAATTATATCTTTAAAGTTTGTGAACCAATGAAGAAAAACTTCAAAAATATAGGATGGATATTTAGGGTTTAAAGCTTTGAGTTAAATCTTAGGGGTCCAAGACAATGACAAATTTTTAAAAGTGGTCCACGGCCAAAGGAAAGTTTTAAGGACTGCTGGTGTATATAATTCATTGTAACTTGTTTGAACATTCAAAAAACCGCCATATTTTTTATTCATCCAAGATCTTTAATATCTATATAAAGTTAATATTGTAATGAATATTCACGTTTTTGTATTTAAGGCTATATCCTCTAGATACTTTAGAATAACTTTCTGATGCAGATAAAACTGAGTTTCTATGTTCATGAATTTTTGGAAATTAAATTTTTGAGATTTTAAGGAGGCTTACTTTTTAGTAAACAGCGTTTTAGACGTTATTAACTGAAGCTTATTTTTAGGCTTCATTAACCTGTTGCTAACAATTCTGAGACTGAACGGTTTGTATTTCTAGGATCCGTTATTTATTGGAAGAGGGCATCCTACAGCTGATACAGCTCGGCTTGAGTTAGCTTATGAATTAATCCGGAGTTGGGGAAGTTTTCTCTTATCTGCTGAAGGATAGTGTTTGTTATCTTTACGAGTCTCAAACTCGTGTTCCCAGGATACTCAGATCACGAGTGGTTGCACCCGTTATCATTAGTAATTGTTATAAGGAAAGTGAATACCTAGAACATCTGATATTGTTTTTTATTTCTTAAGATCTGGACCTGTAATCTGTTTTTGTCATTTTATAACGACTTTGTTTTTAAAGAACACAGTTAAGAATTAAATACACTATAGGATTTTTAAAGTAGCAAATCATAGGCTTGTTTAAGATGTACTTAGACATTTATATAAAAGGCTAATAAAGTGAATACATATTTAAGATACATATTTTTTTCTTCCGAAAGAACACATACCTAATTTTAGAACGTCTAAAGCCTGAGGAATGATGCAAATTTAAAATGAAAATACTTAATTTAAGAGTTTAGTTTCTACAATAACTCCTTTTCTATAATTTATTTTATTACCATTATATCCGGTTAAACTGAGTACCCTTTAACAGTTTAAAAATGTCAGAGATCGTGTATGCCACCCACGTCTACCTTCAATAAGCCACGCGTCCATGACGTTAAATGAAACACATAATTTTTATGGGTTGTAGAATGAAAAGGTAGGCCCGCGACAGTAACAAATGTGGTTACTAATGACATAGTTTTATGCCGAGGCAACAACACCTCGGGTTTTCTTACCGATATTGATTACAGGTTCTCCCACATCGAGTGTAGGGAGATTGCCACAGAGGCACTCGGGCAACATAAATCCATCAAGAACGCCGAACCCCTGGGTTTGTCTGCTACCCATTCCCCATAATAATATTACACGAACACCAACCAGCACTGACCACTCTTCTGTTTGGGCAAGAACTCTTCTCCATGCCGACAAGATGCCCTTTTTAACACACTCTAGTCGTAATTTATGGGTGTTATACAATGAATGAATTATTCGACCCCCTCTTCGGGCTCATCTCGACTCTTTCATTAAAAATGCAGAAGAAAAAAACTGGCCTCGCTTTCACTTTTGTTACATTTTAAGCTGCGAACGGCCTAATTTGGTCACTGTATACACAGAGAATACTAAACCATTTCCATAAATTCTCACACGCTGATTTTATTTTTCTCCCTCCCCCTTCCTTTAAGTGAGTAATAAGTGTTTTTATATTAATTGGCTAATGAACACCGCAAACGTGAACTGTTTTCTAATCGGCAGCTATTCAATAAAAACCAATTTTTATTCCATTACTCTCATGCAATGGCTATTTTGTAATTGTTTATTCGCTTCAATAAGTTGGTATTGCATAGTGGGCTTTTGACGCTATTGATACGCGATGTGCACAGCTATTTGGAAAGACTTGTTTTGTCGTCTTACGTCACTGATAATTACATATGGAAACCAACATTACAGATTGTATAGACATCGCAACGAGATACGAAAGTTAGTAGCGGAAGTCTGAAGGCAATATTGTTTTTGTGATATCCAAATGTTGTCTGTTACTCTGCTGGAAAAAAGTTCTACGACATGTACGAGGCTGATTTGTATATTATAGACACAAGTTCAGTCTGAAACGTGCTCTATTTTTTGACAGTCTCTTCGAATTTCAACGCATTGATTCCAATGTTTCTTCAGATTCGCGATTCTTGTGGAAGTGCGTTTCTTCGAAGCCCTCAAAATACTCGTTACCTCTTGTATAACCTCTTCCTTTGCGTCCAGCTCGGAAATTTTTGAGTTTCGGATGCAGATGGTAATCCGAGGGAGCAAGATCAGTGGATGCGGTAGCATTTCAAAATTAGTTCGGTAAATTTCCTGAACGACGAGGCTTGAATGCGGTGTCATGAAGAAACAATACATTTATCGTCATTACCGGATGTTTTTCCTCGATCGCTATCTTCAACATTCCCCAAAATTATGCTTAGTGTATTGGTTTTCTCCTTCTCAAAGTAGTCAATCAAGGGAATTCCTTCTGCGTTCCAGTAAACTGAAATCATATTTTTGTGCTGATGGAACTCATTTCGCTTTTTGTTTTTTTGAAGAAATTTTCTGGTGCAATTTTCCATTTACATTGCTGTTTCATTTTCGGTATATAGTGATAAATCCACGTTTCGCCCTTAGTCACAAAACTACGTAAAATCTGTTGGATTGTTCTTAAACATTTCCTAACAGTCGGCCGATGTTTGCGTGTAATTTCAAATTACATTTCCAGAGGGAGTGAGCAGACATGGTACTCATCTTGAGCAAAGTTTTCATGTACAAAATAAAATAAGCCCGCTCAGTTAAGATGCCCATGGCCTCTGCTAACTCGTACACTTTTACTCATCTGTCACCCAAAAGAATATCATGCTTTAGGATGATTTTTGGTTTCACAGCTGACTTTGGAACTCCAGGGCGTGGTACATTTGTCACGCTTGAACTCATTTGCCCAAAGTCGAACTGTTTCATAGGACGGGA
The DNA here is from genome assembly GCA_030762175.1 of Metallyticus violacea. NCBI lineage: Eukaryota > Metazoa > Arthropoda > Insecta > Mantodea > Metallyticidae > Metallyticus > Metallyticus violacea. Next base: position 213,186,790 of record CM060846.1, on the reverse strand, counting down.
TGCGTCATTCAATTTAGGTAAAATCCTTTCATGAATTTCCTTTGCTGTTTTCCATTCCCGAATGAAGAATTGGTTCACAGCACGAACTACAATCTTATACACCTTTCGGTGTGACTCGAAACGCTTGTGTTTAACGTCTTGTTGTTGTTTTTGTTAATCCAATGTGCAGGATTTTGATCCATCAACTTTTCCCTGACCAGCCAATATAATTTATGTATTTTCCTGTCAGGTGCAGCTTTCCTCACTTCTGTGCATTCTAATAGATGCTCTCTCTTTAGAATCTTGTCTGTATTGCAGATCTTACATGTGTTGCCATTCAAAAAAACAAATCTGTATAGATGTTCCGCCAGACAATCATGTCCAGTGGCCAGTCTAAAATGAGCAACTGCTTCCTTCCTAGGTAGATTTTTTATTTTATGTACTATTTCTTTTATATTAGAATAATTTTATTAGATATTTCCACTTGTATATTATGTTGATATTTTTGTTCCATGGTCGTTTTGATATTTTTTTAATTTTACATTTAATCCACAGGGCTTTATTGGTTTTGAATATAGCACTGCCCCCTTTTTAGCCAGAAAGTTTGGAATCTCGTTACCTATCACATGTTTAACAACTATCAAACAATGAATTAACAACAGAATGACCGTAGAATATGGATACATAGAAAACAAACTTTATGACCACAAATATAGATGTTATTAGTGTGCAAATCACCCTCGTATCTTTTTTCGGGCGTAAAAATCCTAAGTATGGTTTCCTTCGGAAGGGAAGTAAAGGGTCCCGTGTCGTACATTTGCGGCACGAAAAAGAACCTTAAACCTGAAAGAGAGGCCTCTGAGCAAAATTGTCGGCCGTTTCACGCCCTGAGTTGAATGGGACGCTGATGACGTGAGATGTTAAAGAGCGTTCATAAATAAACCAATGAAAAAAAATTTGTTATTAATGACAGAATTTTGAGTTTTAAATAATATCCACAGATTCATCTTTTGAACTCAAAAGAAGTCCTATCAGTTCTTTTGCACAGCGTTAACATATATTCTTCACACGGGGATAGAATGCGGAATGAAGAACCGAGGACTATAATGGAGAATACAACATTCATAGTGCTACGATGTGAGGCTAGGTGCATAGTTTATCAAAATGAGGCCAAGGATTGGAAGTAGAATCGTAAAAGGTTGGGTATTCTGAATTTCGGCAGTACGAGCAAGAAGAATTGATTAAAGCATATTGTGGTATCATGAAGTTACAATCATTGGCGGATTTGCTGCCTAGAAGTGTTCCAATTAGCTACGTTATGAAACATAAGAGAGTCATAATATTATTGAGGTATCGTGATCTACTGCTGATATTCTGCTCAGTAACTTGAGAAAAAAGAAGTCCATTTTAAAACACAATATTCTGACTTTGGGTGTTTTCGTGTTTTCCCCTGATCGCTTATGCGAATGCTGGAATGGGTATTTCGTTTCCACGAATTCTCCACTCTCTCGTTTCATATCATTTCATTCCGGGGTTCTGTTTAAGGGTCGAAAGTACCAGGGTGAAGTAGCCTGGTGCGATATGAAGATGACTTGCGCTTTGTAGAGGCTTTTGTCCTGGAGTTTGTTATGAAAGCGGCCCTTCTGAGGGATTGCTCCATCTGGAAACAATGTTAGAAATCCTGTCTACATTCGTGCCTCGCCTATCGGTGTCTCCCTTATCTTATCTCTTCCTCCCATTCAGGCTGACACAAACGGCCGGCCTGAAGCACCAAAATTCCTTCTCCGACTTAAAATATCCAATGCAATAAGAGAGAATGCTGCCTTTATAACCGCCTTGTAAGGTGGAATAAACAAATATGATTGTGCTGCTAATTTCTAAGGTCATTGTTAAATAAGAGTCTAATTTGAGACTGTTGTATAGGGAAGGGGACAATGAACTGGTACCTTCTCCGCTTTCCAGCTTAATAGGTACAGTGAGTTTCAATAGAAATCACCAAATAATAATAATAATAAAACATAATTTTGTTATCACTCAACGTAGAAAATGAGTTTGGTCCTAAGTGACTATATCTGCATACTCGCATTGAGACATTGTGACATAATCCCACTGGATGGCCAAGAGAACTATTTCTGTTCGGGGCCAATATGCGTTTTGCTGTTGTTAAACTTATTCAGGATGGTTGAATATACCGCTGCAGAACGCGTGTTAGATTTGCAACCTTGATGAAATTTAAAGATGACAAAGTGTGTATTCTGCAGAAAGTTCTAGGCAAGCGTTATGTCACCAGTCAAATTAATAAGTAATAAAAGTCAACGTTGTGAGCTTCCAGGAATTCACAATGTGAACAAATTCGTGAAAAAAGTGAAGTTTCATTTGTAATGTATAACATCTGCGCAATAATTTAGCAACAGAACCTTGAAAAGCGCATGTCTATTTTTCAAACATTATTGATTTCGTTAAGAGCTGTAATTGAATTTGCACGGGTATGCCTTTCATCTGAGCAGCATGTAATCCTCATCCATTACACCAAAGACATTTACCTACAATCACGACTTCATTTCCACATAATCACTTTAATAAACTTCTCCATATATGTAAGTAATCATTATTAATCTCTTCTTCCCTCCCTTTTTTAAATAAATTTATGAAGTTGCAGTTCAGTATTTCCAATAACAGTCCCCCTTTTGTTAGGATGATTATTTTGGCCAACTGAGTGAAACAGTAGAAAGTTGAATATTAAGTCAGAAATAAATTGTAAGTGGTGTATTAATGAATGAAATGGCAAGAGTATGAGAGATGTTGTGGGCCCTTTCGGTGAAAATGTGGAATGTGATAATAAAAGAAGACTTAAAAATATCTCAAATCCAAGAGTGTGCTATTATAAGTACTTTCCTTAAGCAAAGAAATATGAATCAATATATCTGAGTAAAAATTACGACTTAAGTCGATTAGTGTCATACTGAAACAAAAAGGAAAGATAAATTGCAGAATTTGAAGGTGTGTCGTGTGGAAAACTGTAGTATTGATCACTACCTAGTATTATCTACCTTAGCATTAAGAGGAGTTGTGCAAATCTAACACAGGATATAAGAGAAGAGATAAAATTGCCATGACGTAATCTTTGTCCACTACAGGATGAAAGTTTAAGAATGTTATACGAGAATAGGTTAACTAAAACATTGAACTTACGAGGAGATTAGAAAGCAAATGAAATATACATACATTTAAAACAATGCTTACATATAATAGCCCATAGTTTTTGGGAGAGGAAAAGTAGGCTTTAGGCAAGGTGAATGACAGAAGATATTCAATAGATCATACAATTAAAAGGAAAACACTTATTTAAAATGGATGAATGGTAGACGATAAATAGAGAAAAGTACAATCAATACAAAAGAGAACTAAAAAGAACAGAAACATGGAAGGCTAAGGAGGATTTCTGAAGTAAAGCCTGCAAATAAGCTGAGCATACAGTGGGAAATTAAAAAAATCATGGATATTTGTAAAGATGAAAGCATAAGCATTTTCACAATAAATGAACTTAAAGTATATTTCTGTAAGCTGTTAAGGAAGTATAGAGACGGTAGGCAGATATATGAAGTGATAATGTCAGTGTGGTAATTTTTTAACATGAACTGGAGCGAAATTTAAAATCAATGAGAATCGAAGCAGCACCGGGACCGGGTGGTGTTGCTATTGAAATGTTAAAACATGGTGGTAAAGGATTGATAAGGACATTAAAAAGGATGTTTAACCAGATATAGCAGAGGCGATACCTAAGAATATGATAATATGTTATATATCAGTTGTACATAAAAAGGATGTAAAAAGGTTTTGCCTTAGGGCTGGTCATAGTCTGAATATAGGAACACAATCATATGGGAAATGGGTATAAGGATAGGTGAGGAGGTGATATATTCACTGTCCTTCGCAGAAGATCAGGTGATAATTAGACAGGACGAGGAAGATGTGACATTTTAGGTAAGAAAATTCTGAAACATAAGAAAGGGAATCGAATTGTTAACTTATAAAAAAACCGAATGTGTAGTTGTTAGAGAACAGGCTCAATATTTGATATTAGAAGAGTAAGGGATTAATTAAAGTATCTAGGATCTAGGATCTTTATGATAAGAAAGGTATTGTTAGGGATAGAGAAACAAAGGCAAAATCTGGTATAAAAATGGTGAATGGGATACTTTAGGATAAAAAGTATTTAGTGTTCAGTAATGGAAAGCATTCTTACATATGCATGTGAAAGTTGGGTTCTAACAGAGAAATTAAAAAGCGGATTAATGTTATTGAAAAGAATGGTTTAAGCAGAGGAATAAAGTAGGAATAAAATTGGAAATGAAAATATAAAATAAGTCCAAAACACTACATTAGATATAATTATGAATGAACCTTCGCACGGGTTCACCGTGCCTTTCATAAAACAGAAAAAGTACATTACTTAAATAAGTTACCAAATAAGCCATACCTCCCATTGTAACGTTCAATGATGATGATGATGATGATAATAATAATAATAATAATAATAATAATAATATTAATATTAATAATCTCAATATTAGCATAATATAAACACCGAGAACATAGAACCTTGCCAGTAGAATAAGTGATTACATTATCATCTATACATACATTAATTAATTCAGTTTATTCCCCCACTCCTCCCCCAGGTTTTCAACCTTTTCAGACATGAGCTGTCTCACTTCCTACATGAATTTGCCTACCTGCTCCTCATCCTTGCCCTGCATGCCCCTTGCCCTCTGTTAGAGTCAGTAAAGGAAGACGGCAGACACTTTGTTCTCAAACCTCAGTGCTGTTACAGTTCTCTAGGATGTGGGACCACGATTCCTCCTCTCCACATAAAGGGCAAGCTCTCAGTCAATTTTCACCTGAGATCCTGATCTGCCAATACGCTCCAAGCCTAGACCACGCGAATCCCAGTGTAATGAGTCTGGCCCCTGATTTGATATACAACTCCATTCCCTACCCAGATTTTCACCACGTTTGCACTTCCAACGAGCTCTTCTCCCCACATTGTGCGATTTTAAATCGCCTATCTATATCCTTCAGGAGGTTCCTGACCTTCCTCCATACAGTTCCCCTGTTACCTTGGCCTGATATCCATATTCTAGCGAACTGTAGCAGCACTGAAGTTTTGAGAAAAAATGTCTGCCGACTTCCTTTACCGACTCTAACAGAGGACAAGGGACATGCTGGGCTCTGCTGGCAGGCAAGAATGAAAAGCAGTAACCAAATTCATGTCAAAGGTGACACAGTTCAGGTCTGACTGAAAAGGCTGAAAAAGGGGGAGGGGCGGGGAGAACTAGGCTGAATTAAAATATGTGTGTATAGATGATATTGTATTCACTTGTTTTACTGAAAAGGGTTCAACGTTCTGGTTTTTTATGTTAAGCTAATATTGAGATGATTATTATTACAAAAATTCCAACTTTGTTAGGACATATAGAGAGGATGTTCGAGGTGAGGTGGTCTGGAAGAGTGATGTACTGGTCACCTCAGGAAGGGCGGAGGAAGGGAAGACTGAGACATACAAAGGTGGTGTGGTGCAGTGGTGAGAGGGATGCAGAATCGTGGATAGGAGGTAGGCCAATGGTGCAATAGAACAGTCTGGAATTTCGTAATAAGAGGCAACTGCTGAAAAGTGCAAATGCCTGATGATGATGAATTTCAGTAATTTGCAACACGAACTTAATCACCACCACAACCTCAAACATGTATGATTCACCAATATAAAGTCCAGCTAAACCAACCCTTTTGCAGCTGCTGAACTGTGTCCTTAACAGCAAGAGATTGACTCTTTCATATACTTAAACCGTTTTGTAAAAGCATTAAAAAGGAAAGTGTAGACCACCTCCTATATATTTTTTGTTTGGTCAACATGTCTGCCTGCAAATCCGGAAATCCCGGGTTCGAATCCGCTACGGTCAGTTGCCGACGTAAGGATTTTCTTGGAGATTTATTTTACCCTGAAAGGACGAATGCCAGGTAACTTCAAGTATTAGGCCCCGGGCTCCTTTACGCACTCATTTCGTCAAACAACTTTCATTTTTCGTCTCTTTAGACCTTCGTTGTTATCAAGGATATTAAACTGTTAAAAATACACGGTACATCGAAAAATTTCACTTGATTGGAATTTTACAATTGTATTAAGTTTATATCTAAGAACATTTTCTTAAATATATATTTGTATCAAACAGGAATATCGGAATTCATTTTCAGGGAGCTTCCGTTACTAATGCTTTGTTTAAATCGCTAATTAGCTTTTTCTTCTCTGTATTGATATTAACATTTTCCTTGAAATTGGCCAAAGTAACAAATTAGAACTGCCTGTTTATTGATTTAGTTTATATATGCTGTCACTGTTGCAAAGTGAACTGCTCATTTAAGCTGTTCAAAGGACAGAGACCATTTTTAATTATTTTCAACTTTAATTCATACTAAAATGAAGAAGGCTTTATTACTATATTTACTAATACATGGAATTCTGCGCACCCAGTTTCAAAACGTCTATGAGTACTGTATAATACTGTATAATCAAGTCTTTTAAAATTAGTATCACTTAAAATGAAATAAAAGTATATATATATATATATATATATATATACTAGGAGTACATTTAATTTAACTGCAGTATTTTTCTTTGGATACTTCTAGTTGTAATATCAAAGGGTTATCTGCATCCGTGTTTGAAATATTCACAGTATGAAAACGATTCATATTATATTATTATATGGCACCATTTTCAATATTTAATTGCTTTCCTTCAAGGCCATATCTGTAGCGACTTCCCCGAAATAATCTCGTGAAGATTTTGGGTGTTTGTTTTTTATTTGAAAAATGGAAGAAGGATGCTAATCTTCTTATTAAGTTCGTACAACTGATTTAACATATTTTCGCTCAAGTTATATTATTGTTTCTTCGAATTATCTATATACTTAATATTTTTGTTAAGTTATTATAGTTATTTAAAATACTTAACAGCATTTATTCATATTCTGCAGGTCTACCTGTCAGTTTTATATTCGCTTAAAAAAGAAACTTCCATACTTTACAAAAACTTCCAGATTGAACACATATCCCAAATCATTCCAAATTTTGTTTTCTTCCTGCGTTGGCACTTTCTAAAACGGCACGATTCATTAAGGTCACAGTTATTATTTTAAGTTATAAATTGTACAACATACACATAGTATTTTATACAAGAAACTTCGAATATTCATTCATGTTTCAAAATGCATTATATATATCAGAGATGCAAACCAATCCAAAAGAGTTTGGTTTCTTTATTTTTTTCTGGAAAAATGTTAGAAACTTTATCATTATGAACGATTATTTTTAATTCAACCTGTAAACGCTCTAAATTATCTTGAATTTTATGTAAGCTTATATACCGAATCCTCATTCTGCTACGCAATCGGTGTTTCTACAGAATAGTGGAAACCGGTTGACCTTCAGTGGACGTATGATTCCGGGTAAGACTGGAGTTAAAGTTCTAGTAGCGCAGGCAATTGAACATGTTCATTCGTGTTTATCATACCGCTAATTAGTTGCATTTCTGTAGGAAGTGTATGACTTTTATACAGTATTAGAATATTATAAGTGTGAGGTATACGTCAAATCAGGAAGTGCAATTTTGAGTTTATGAATAAAGTTCAAACTCAAATCTTCTTCATTGACAAGAGACTGAGACCAATAATCAGTTTTTAACATAGGAGAAGCTTGATGAAATAGGCTTTCAACTTGAAACTTCTCTCGAGAGACTTTAACACGATTAGCTACAAGTTAGTGTGTCTGTTAGCAGTGAGTATAAAGTCACTCAGCTATTGCATCTTCATCTATATAAAATTATTGCTGTACTTGAGATAAAACCCGCAGAGCCGTCGAATATATATCCAGGAGCCAGCTTACAATGTTGCAGAGGATGAATTGCTGCGAATTTTCCCAAAATCTTTCAAAAGGATTCAGGCATATCTCACAGCGGAGGACAGGAACTTCGAGTCTCTATGGTAACTACAATATTACTTTACCTTTTACTGGTATTAAATAACGAAAGAAAGAAAATGTTGAGCTATGAGTTTCGACCGCTCGACATAAATTCCGAGTCGAGATATTGAGATCGTTAGGCAATAACTTTCCGTCGGGTAAACCAATTTCTGATTACTTAGCGGAACGAGGATATTTCAAACACAAGGTGTATTCATGGACAAGAAGCTGAGACCAATAATCGGGTTTCAACAAAGGAGAAACTTGATGAAATAGGCTATCGATTAGAAACATCTCTTCGAAAGTCTTTAACATCATTAGCTGCAAGTAAAAGGGAAAACAAGAATAAGATTATGAAATAAATTGAAAGGGAATGTAGGATAAAATGTGTATTGTCAATAAAAAAGATATATGCACAAACTAAGTATTAATTAAAATATGTATCAAGGGGATTTGCGGAAAAACAGAACTACTGAGCTAAAATTACAAGTGTAGTTAGTTCATATTTTTTATTTATTTCCCTTTAAAGGACCCTTTGATATCTCAAGATCCGGAGGTTAAGGCTTGCAGTACTGCTATCGATTGTGGGTAAGATAAAAAAATTAGCTATTCTGGCACTGTAAATTCAAAATAATAAATATGAAGTTTCTTAAGAAAATTTTGTTTTTAATTAATTAAGATAGCATGGGCAAATTTTTGGTTTTTGAGAAACGATGAAAGGTTGCTGTAATAACGTTTCAAGTTATGAAACTAGACTTTTTATGAAACTGCGAGGAATCTTTAAAAATGAAAATTTTGTTTTCTGTTTGAAGTGAAGATGAAAATATTGTTGAGCATGTTGCCACATTAAATACTAAAGGGCTTTGTTTACATGCGTCACTCTCGTGCCTTTTATTCATCTTTGCAGCTCATGCATAAATTTATGATTAAAAACACCAAACAGGTGCTTGTTTATTCATAAACTCTTATGCGTAAGTTGAATAGAAGGCGTTAGCGTGATACATGGCCATTGTTTAAACAAATCGGGAGCGGAACTTCACGGACAATTTCTCGTCGGAAGCAGCCGCTAGCGAGCATGATAATGGAAGCTGCTCTGAAATAGTCAGCGCTCCCGAAATACCGTCGTGCTAGAAGTTGGAACAGGACACATTCCGAGTGATGTTCTCATTCAAGACGCTTGTAACCCTCAGTAACACCGTCCAAGATTAGTAGGCATAACTTGTCCTGCTTTTTAGTGACAGTAGCAAGCAAAAAACGGACGAAATGTTATCATTTTGATAAATAATAATTGTACTTCAAATACATTGGCAATATTCTGTTCTTAATACGACGACATTTGTTTATTGAAATTGACCATTTCCGGAATATTTTGCCGTGAATGTAGGTATAATTATTTGTAATTTAAAAACTAAAGCTTTCGCTCACGCTCACGAGGACTGAATGTTTCTGGGGAGGGAGAGACAGACACATTTTTTCTGTTTCCTTACTTATCATTAATAACTAGGTCGATTGCCTGCCTTGATAGGAAAGTGACTTTTGTTTTTATAAACAGTAAATCGTTTTAGATTTGTATGAGCCTGACTAATTGTAGCTTAAGTTATCCAATATTTCTTCCCGCTATCTAAAGAAAATCCCAGTTTAAAGTATGATACATGCTCAGCAGAACTGGACTCTGCTCAACATTTTCTAGTTCATTCATAATGACGCCAAGGAGATGGTATTGTAAGTACAAACATTTCGAAAAATATACCTAACAATATAATTGATTCGGTGTTAATTAAAGAATCAAAAGGCTTAGTTTAGAATAATTCTAATACCATGTATAAAATAAAGCCGCTGTTAACTTCCTCATACTCAGGTATGTAACACAAAAAATAAAATAATCTTTTGGTCTGCAAAATTGGCCTTCTGCCACAAAATTTTATTGCTCTTTCTTAAATATTTCTTAGATTTCTAGAAACATTATATGTAGAGTTAATTTGCCATAGACCCCCCTCTCTCAACGTATCATCCTTTGTCAGAGGCTCAGTACGCCTGAGTCATAGAAAACATGATACAAAAAAAAATGCAGGTAGGTATTCGGTATCCAGTTATGTGAAGTCCGCGGCGGCGCGGCAGGGATTGCATCGGCCGAAATGCTATCTCTCACGGACTGTCCGGCTACACTAAAGTGGGTGGTGAGTGTGGGCAGGGCTACAATCCACTCTTTCTACAAGAGTGGATTGTAGAAACACTACAGTGAGAACCTAATAAATTGTAAAACACATAAAAAGTTATGTAACCTGTCGTTTTGGGCAAGGAGATGCTAGACCTGTCTCTCCTTCACATATTTCTGTCACCTGCTTTACCCTTCTTAATTCTCTTTGAGAAATTAAAGTGATATCTTAGCGGAAGTTGTTCTTTAGTTGGCCTAAATTATTTCAATTTACTAATTTATGAATTGCAGTAAGACTTGGAGCTATCTCCGGACCTAAAGAATTATGAATAAACTTTCGTTGTGAAATGGAATATAATAATTTGACATTCTTAGCTGAAGTTACTATTAGAGGTATATTGCTGAGTGGCGTGAGACTCAAAGCCAACGTAGCAATTCTATGAACCCGCCTGCCTCGACTCGTGCGGCCGGCGGACTTTTGAGTGATAACTTATATGCCAATGCGATCTCTCGCCGTCGCCTCTTCAATAGTTAATTGGACGACTCAATATCAGTGAAAAAGTACGCCAATCGCTATATATATATATATATACACACACATACATATATACCTTTATATAGACACGTATATTTTTGCAATGCAAGTCCGTATAGAAAAATATAACTCTTTTGTAGGTTGTCAGTTCAACTATTATTATTATTATTATTATTATTATTATCATCATCATCATCATCATCATCATAACTTCATATACGCACACTATCTTTAGAATTTATTATTCAGTAATTCGACGCTTAAAATAGTCTGTTTTCTTCTTCACAGTGTCAGCATAATATTATGCCTAATAAGAAGCTAATATATTTTACAATTTATGAAAGTATGTTTTAAGTATATATTCACCAATACATATATGCGATGCGTCCCAGTCAACTCTCTGCTAGGCACGCACTCGGCGCCCGTCGTCATCCATAAATTCCAAGCGTTATCGATCCGCTAGTAAATGGTTGATTGGAATGTATTGCATATATAACACACGTGTTCAAGAAACAGCCCAGTTTTTTTATATTCAGCAAAGAAATAGTTCTCATTCTTTGATCAGTGACTGCAACAATTTAGTAACACTGTATCACAACAATACTTATGATGACGTAATTTTATATATTTGCGTATGAATGAATGAATGAATGAATGAATGAATGAATGAATGAATGGTGTTTTAATGCCCGTTTTTACTACAGAGGCACCACAGGCGATGGACACTAATGATACATGAGATGAAATGATATATTGGGAATAAATTTATTTTTAAGGAAGGAATCGTTCCAGGCCTAAGTTTAGGGTACCTCACCGGTATTTCCACTTATGAGGACTGAGGAAAACCCGGAAAAAACCTCAGTCAAGAGAGGACGGTCCTGGTGGGATTCGAACCCCAGGCGAGTCCGCGCCTTAAAGACCTCGGCCACCCATGGCGGTTTTTTGCGTTAGCATTTTACAATACAGCCACCTTCGTGGTTCAATTAGCCAGAGGCAATCTAGCGGAGGGCATAGGTTTCAATCTTGCTTTTTTCTTTCTATTTTGTAGGTGGGTGAAATTTATAGAGCCATCTGACATTATCTGTTATTCTTGATTTTCAGCATATACTACCACATTAACACGAACGCACTTGCCCGAGGCGAGATTCGAAACCGCAGTTCCTCCCGCCAAGAGTGACAGCACATAACGCACTCATTTCAAAGGTTTTTCTCATAACCTAGAAAATTTACGAACCGATGAAAACAACTGTGCAGGAATATTTTGCATTCGATCAGCGTTTCTTATTAATATGTTTAATACTAATATAACCTCTGTGCAAGCATTATGGTTAACAAAGGAAAGAGATGTACAGAGTGCTCATTCCGCTACACAATCGAAAATTGATTTTGCAAACGGAAAGTTACAGTATAACGGCCTGGCCTCCCGCCAAGGGACCGCTGCGAGTGGCCGAGGTCGTTAAGGCGCCTACTCGTGAGCTGGATATCTGGGGTTCGAATCCCACCAGAACCGTCCATCCTGAGTGAGGTTTTTTCCAGGTTTTCCTTAGTCCTTATAAATGGCAAATGCCAGGGAGGAACCCTAAACTTAGTCCTGGAACGTTTCCTTCCTTAAAAAAATCCTTACCCAAATATCATATCATCTCATGTATGGTCAGTGACCACCTCAATAGTAAAAACGGGCATTAAAACGCTATTAAAATAAACTGCCAAGCGAATTCATGGCGCGGATTTAGATTTTTATTAAAGATTATTATTGTACTCACAATTGTAATAGATGTTAGAAGTTCCCGCCCCCCACTGCGAGAATGCTTGAATACTTTTGAAAAGATTTTGGGACACCAGCCACAATTCAGCCTCCCGATATTTTATTTCAGCGTCTGTGCGGGTTTTATTTCCGACAGCAATGTTAACTGAATGGAGATGCAGCAACTGAGTGCCTGTATACGCAATTTTGACAAATACACTAACTTTCTGAGCTAAGCGTCTTAAAGACTCCCGAGGAAAAGTTTCTATTCGATAGCTTATTTCATCAATCTTCTCCACTAATAACATGCGGTATTTTAGTCTCGACTTCTTGTTGCACTTTCCAATGGATGTTATTCCTGGAAATTTAGAAGAAATTCTCTGCTGCAGTACTTACAGGATTACTTTTCTACATAACAATCATGAACAAATATGATTGGTTCTAGCGTGTATCTTACTATCAGCATACTCCACAGGGCAGAATATATTTCTGGGAGAATAGTTGTGCTTACGCGCTTGTTCTACTGTGCTGATATTTTGCAACATAAAATACACTTACAGAGAGCAACCTTTCTTAAACGCGCATTGTGAAGTTCTAGAATGCTACAAAGTTCTCAGAAGTTCCAAAAGGAATAGGTGTTCAATGTTCATTTTTTTTCCTGAAATGTGAAAGTTTATCGTTCTAAACGTGGAGCAATAAAATCCGAAACCATTGAAGTTCTGACAAAGTGTAAGAGATATTAACGTCAGAGATAGGCAATTCTGGAGACTGTGAGCATAAGACATGTGTGTAATAAAATGTGATTTGAGCATTGCGGCATTCAGCAGTATAAAATACAAAATAATAGAATGAAGTAAAAAAAGACATCGTTGAAATAGTGTGTTGACAATTTTACTCATATTTTTCTAATGCAGCTGTGGTTTCTCAAAGCATATGGTAAGAACGGAAACAACTTTATTGAGCTTCTAGTCCATTTGAACTCTTCATGCTCTATGGGGCCAACTAATGCAGCACTGGTCTAGGATACAGAGAGGCGCACATAGAAAATAATTTGTAGAACATAGGCTTTCACAGCCAGTGTCACTTAAGCAAACTGAGTCTTTCAGGCTGTAAAGCCGTGGTTCAATGGAATTCTTCTCCTTCACCTTCCCCACCGTTTCGTTCTTGACTGCGAGGCACATCATCAGTAGTGTGCACGATGCAGTCTTCTTGAAGACGAGGCAATGACTGACTCATTAATATTAAAATTACTAAGGAAATTAGGAGGCGGATTAAGGAAGGATTAGCGTGTGAGGTTCCGCTTATGCACCCACCTGAGAACGGAAAGCTGCCTGGAAAGTAACTGGAACGGAGATGGTGAGGTATCGGGAGCCATGCATGACCGTAGCCCTTCTTGGTCCCCCGGGGGATTAAAGGAAATGTTGGAAGGGATAGGGCACGGATTGCTTTAACTATCCGTTTTTAAATTACGATTGGTGTTTTAGTTTTAACGCTGGGGTTGTTAGATACTTGGCTGATGGAGTATGTCTTGCAGGATCTGTGAGGGCGGAGGTTCTTGTGTGAGCCGCGTGACGGCCTCCACTTCGGTCCAATCTTCGGTGTTCGTGATGATGGTGACTAGATGTTGCTGAAGGGCTTCAATTTTGTAAGTTTGCAGATATAAGTTCCAGCATGTGAATCTTGCATGTGGCTGTAATTAATTTCCACAACTCGTGGTTTGTGCTGTTGGTTGTATCTACGAGTTCTACGAGTTATGTGCGTTTCTTAATGTTGCCAGTTGCGTGATGTGTGGTAGTGTGATGTTCAGAAAATGCTGTTTGGAGATGGTCAAGGCGCTAGGACGCCACCTGTAGTAGGCCGAAGGGATGTGTGATAATCTCAGTAGTTGCCTTCTATATCTGACGGTTTGTGTCCATGTGCTGATTTATGTTGGCATTTGCCAGTTCTCGAACTGTACTGTGATTGCCTCCTGCAGGTTGGTTAAAGTCTCCGATGTTTGTGTTAGAGTGGAGCGTGGTTCAGCGCTGGTGGCGCTTGTTGGCAGCTGGTGATAGTTAAAGCGAACTGGTGAGCTTTGGTGCACGCTTATAGTAACTCCAGGACACGCAGCTTGCCTAGTAAAGTGATCCCGGTAAGTGGCACGCGCAATACGTCCAACGACGCGTCAGGTCATGCTCGGTGCATTGAGTGGTGAGGGATGCAGCCCAGCAGTTATAGCAGCAGGGCATTCTGTTGTATTCCTCCGCTGAACGCTCTTATTGGCAGCAGCGTCGGTAGGGTAGGTTGTGCGGGCTACGGCTTTTATCCACAGGGTGCAGGCTGCTGGCTATGGGAAATCCTCGGTGAATTGAGCCAAGGCGGTCTCATTGATCTGCAAAAATGAGCCTACCAATGGTGTTGGCCTCAGGGCGGAGTAAATTTGCGCAACCCGAGTCACTCATGGCCATTGTCCATGTGCTGTGAGGAGCAGAAAGGACTGAGTGAGCTAGCGAGGAATGGATGTGGCTATTGCGCTGAAGGTGAAGATTGCTGTTGTGGTGCGGTATGATCGATCGTTGTGTGCTGGTAGTAGGTGCGATTTACATCGGCAGTCTCCTATTTTACTGCTGAAAGTGTTGCAAATTAATGTGTCCCCCTTTTTCTGTAGTGGCAGTAGAGCTCGGATCGGAACGGACCTCGGTTGAGGCGGCAGCTGGAGGTGTAGTGGCGAGGCCGGCAGGATTTTGATTGTGGTTACTGGCTTCTGATTGGCTGAAGAAGGTCTTCTGGCCTCAGGGTCTCTCTCATTAAAAGAAAATGTGTGTGTGTGCGCGTGTGTGTGTGTACTCTTAAGCAAACCACTAGATCGTTGCACTGTTTATAAGAATAACATGTAACACTGTAAAACAATAATTTACTTTTTTTAAACACACAATATTTCCAACCGGGGCTCTAGTTTACGGCGAGAGACGGAGAAGACTAAATTGGACTGTGCACCCCTCAACTTGCCAGAGGAAAATTTTGAGCGAGCTGGCAGTGTAGTCAATCTATATACAACCAAAATAGAATTAGATTCCCTTCAATCAGAATCTCAAGCTCTCCTATTATTGTAAAGATTCATTGATGACATTTTTATAATTTGGAAGCACTGGTCAGCTTCCTTTGAGGCATTTTTTTAAAACTTAATATCAATTATTCGGGAAAATTCACCTCCATTGTTTCCCGCACCAAAATTACGTTTCTGGATAAAGACATTAACTTAGTAAACTTAGTGAACAAAGAGCTTTTAAATTTCAGTGTACATCACGTTACCTAATCTGCAACAATACATTTCTACAGCTGGCACCTAAAACGCATTAAAAGAGCTATACGCTTTCCCTTTTCTTTCGTGAACATTGCATTTGTAATAATACTAAGTCATCAGATCCGTACATTACTAATTTGACTCACAGACTGGCCAGTCGTGGTTACCCCCTACCCTCGGTACAGTCGAGGGTTCTTGCCACACATCAAAAGTACGCTCTCGCGGCGCCTAAACTTTCTGATAATAACCAGCTGAACTTTATTATTATTTATTTTCCTGGCACTGAGATCATCAAACCGATCTTGAAAGACTACTTCATATATTGCCTGAAAATCCCACTGCTTCTACTATTTTTCATATACCACCAGCTCTGAGCTTAAGTCATCCAAAAATTTAAAAAGAATTTTCCATAGCAGTCTTAATTCAGCACAGGAACTTTGGTCCAAACCTGGTTCTTATCCCTGTAATCAGTTAAATGCAAAAACTGTGCTTTGATTATGTCTAGCACATCATTTTTCAGTCCGACATTAAAATTAAATTTTAAAATTTGTTCGTTTGGCAGTTGTGATTCTAAAATGTTGTATACATACTCAGGTGTAAATTTTGTTTGGCTTTTAATTTTGGGTTAATTTTCACTGTAGCATTGGTCAAAATGAGCAACCGCAGTGTTGTCAGTGAAAACCAGATCCCCCATGCCATTAGCTCAACATGCGTTTTTTAATCAATCCCCTTTTGATAAGTGCTTCCGTTTTTTTCCTCATATATGCTTTACCTTCATCCTGGGCAGCTAGTACACTCTGAGACACAGAGATGGCTACTATAGTGCGACACAAGGCGCGCACTACCCCTGGCCTTAATCTTACTCATTAATATTTCTCCTACCGGCAATTCTCCGTTTCAGGTCAGCTTTAATTGGCTGCACTGTTAGCCCCTCAAAATTTCCTCTGGCAAGTTAAGAGGGTCACCGCCCACTTTAGTGTTCTCCGTCTCTCGCCGTAAACAAGAGCCATGGCTCGAAATATGGTGTTATTAAACAAATTTAAGTGCATTTTAAGTTTTAAGTGTTATTCCTTTTAAACAGTGAAACGGTATAGTTTTCTTAAGAATGTGGAAACGTCTCTATTAGAGCTTGTTTTCATAAATTTATTTAAAAGTATATATAAGGCCAGCAGTCCGGCCATGCTGGTGGTGTATAAGGAACGCCATTAGATGAATCTTACCTTATCCAAATCATACAGGATCTTATCTAAAGTGTTGATTTCAGATTACTATTCACAAAGTTTGTCCCATTAACTACTGCATTCGAGAGAGTATGCCGGTTCAAGTTTTATGATTTTGCATATATAGATTATTTTCATGTAATTAAATTCACTATAATAGCTCACTACAACTGTGTCAAATTTTGCAGGGCAAAGAAAGCGCCCTTTCACATTGCTGGACACCTGCAGCAGCAGATCTTCAAGATAGTTATAAAGGTTCATTATGACGGCATGGCCGAGGAGGAGATCAAGGCCGAGGTCCTATATATTAAATTTGAAGTGACCAAAGTATCTAAATTAATTTCCTGGAAGTACAGGGTACATTTGTCCATATTATTCGATGAAATGAACAACAAGATATTTTTAAGGTCTAAAACCGTAGAGTGCTGATTGAAGACTATGTCACCCCCCAGAGGCTCTGTGCAGTGTGGCAGGTGTCTTCATTTCCTGCACTTAACACGGAATTCTGAGAAACAACAAGTGTTCCTGGTGCGCCGGAGACCATCATGTACCAAATCCCCTGCCACTCACCTTAAGTATGCTCTGTGGCCAAATGGACAACGGAGCACGCTGGAGGGGCTTCCCAGTGTATCCTTCTGACCTTCACTCAGTGAGCAGAAGGCTGTCCTCGGCATGGGAAATGATGTCTAAAGGCCGGGGCACCTATGCCGCGAGAACATCACACCAAACACGGACATCACAGTCACCACCTTCAACAACAACAAGAAGCACCTAGAGCACGACAAAACCACATTACTGGCAAAAACACCAAACTTTCACGCAACACAGCAGCCAGCCACAGTTATACTCTCACAATACACCGCCACCACCACACAGTCACCCACAGAAACTACACGCACACAGACCAACACCAAATTTCCTACAACCAACTTGAACTCAACAGAACAGCTACCGACAACAGCGCCAACCCAATGGACCCTCAACCTCACTTTCGTCAGTGCAGCTGACAAAGGCGTAACCACCCTAGAAACAGCAATACAAGCAACCATTGCAATCCTTGTCCCTCTCAAACCACCTTACAGACGTGAGTTGCTAATAGACTCCTGATGTCTATCCATACCAAATATCATACTTCCTCGTAGACCCAAGATCGTAGGATCGATCCCGGCCAGAGTTGATGGATTTTTCGGGCGTAACATCCTAAATATGGCTTCCTTCGAAAGGGAAGTCAAATCGTGAGTCCCCTGTCGTAGATTTACGGCTCAAAAAGAACATCAAGCCTGAAAGAAGAGGCCTCTGAGCAAAACTTATCGGCTGTTTCAATCTCTGAATTGAATGGGACGCTGATGACCTGAGGTATTAAAGAGCGTCCATAAATGAACCAATTCAAATTAATACTTAATGCAAGAACGCGATGACGAGCAAAGAAAATTGCAGAAAACAAGAAATATTCGGTGCAAAATCACCATGCCCAGATTAAACAGCGAAATTAAAACCCCCGTAAAGAATCAGCACCAAAACAATGGGACCAGATGCTATCGGACTTAGAACCTGGATCTAACTAGGTGTGGCAACTAAAAAAATGCCCTATGAAAGTACCTGTCTTTTTTTAATGGGGTTTAACGCCCATTTTTACTACCACCACAAAAAAGTATGGCGGAAAGTACCTCTAAACGTTCCCTTCTTCATATCCCAAACTTGCCACAACAACACGCGGAGTCTCCGGAAGACGAGGCCAACATTCTGGCAGATGCTCTAGAAAATGCATGCAAGCCAAATCAGATGGATCCAACATTCACGGCACAGGTGCAAGAGAACTTAAAGACTATTCTAATAGCATCTATCCACAATAAACTCCGAGAAACCCACTTACCAAATTTGGCACTGAAGCATCTGTCGGATAGAACCCTTCAAATACTAGCTAATATAATCAACTCCTGCCTGCTAAACGAGCATTTCCATACAAATGAAAATATGCCGAATTGCTCAATTTTCCAAAACCTGGTAAGGACCGTGCAATCGCAAAAATCTATAGACAATTAGCTTTCTCAATACGATAAGCAAACTATTGGAAAAAGTAATCCTAAAGTGACTTGTAGAGAAAACTGAGAAGCATAATATTATAATGAATGAACAGTTCGTTTCAGGGAAAGACACTACTACACTTCACTCAACTGGAACTATGAACTTCATTGCGCAGGGCTTTAAGCAAATAATCTTCGTAGATTTTCAACGAGTTTTTGACTCCGTATACCATACTGATTTGTTATGTAAAACAATCAACTGGAACAATCTTCGTAGATTTTCAACATATTTTTGACTCGGTATACCATACTGACTTGTTATGTAAAACGAAGGAATAAAACTTTCCTAATACTGTAATAAAACTAATTGCACAATCGGATCTTCACAGTAATATTAGACGATGCCTACTCCTCTAGGAAACACACACAAGCGGGTGTGCCTCAGGGCAGCTTCCTTTGCCCGACTTTATTCAACTGATATATTAATGACATATCCAACACACCGAAAAGGATGTTTTCCGTGTATGTAGAAGACACTGCAATAGCCGCACAATCATGGAAACTCAAAATTATCTCTACTAGCTGCAGACCACGCTAGCTAACCTAGAGTCATGGCTCTGCAAATGGAGGATAAAAGTAAACCCACCAAAATGACAATCAGTGCTCTTCATCAAACGCCGTACACAACGCAAGCCCTTCCTGCCTTTAACATTATATACAGAAAACACACTAATACGAACATGCCAAGCACCTCGGAGTGGTACTTGACTCCAAACTCACATTCGCGGCACATGTCAAACACGTAAAGAAGAAAGTAAACTGCAAACTGAACAGATTTTACCCACTATGAAACCGTAACACGACATTGAGCATCAGTATGGGGTTCACGCTATACAAAGCCCCCATCAGACCTAAGCTGCCCCTGCATGGGGACATTGCACACAGACCGACATTAAATCACTTCATACTGCAAAACAAACGTTTTTGCATAATCACCAAAGTCCCCGGAAGGGCCCCCTTCTCTGTCATACATGACGAACTAAAAATACACATAGTCGAGCAGTTATTAAAAAATTTAGCGTACAACATGTATAAAAATTGTGACCAAAACCACAATCCACTATTAAGGCAGTACACAAGAGCAATGACGAAGCACGAAAAACCGTTGTCTCTTTTAGGCTGAACTATCCCGTTAACCAAACATACCACAGACATGAATATTAAGATAATCTACCAAAGCTTGTCCATTTGGAAGCACCATAAAAATCAAGCCCATAGGACCCCGGGTAGATGTATTTCCCCACCTGGGGCAGATCAGGGTGTAGGGCGGCCCCACTATAAATGACCTATTCAATAAAGTCAGCTTGAGTAATTCCTAGTCTCTAATATTAACAATGAAGTATTCTTCTGAGTAATCCCTAGGCTTAAAAAAACTAACATGGCATAAGGGTATATATACATAATATTACTAACCCAGCAAAAATATTATAATCCATATATTGATCATTATATATATTAGCTCTAAGTTTTCGTGTACAATTTACCTAGCAACAGCGTAACACAAATACTATTAAGAGAACTAAGCACAATGTATATATATACAGCATTACTAATCCCACAACAAGACACTAATCCATATATTTAAGCATAAAGTATATAAGCTCTAAGCTTACATGTACAATTGATCCGGCAATAGCATATCATAAGTACTATTAAGAAATTTTGGTGTTAACCACTACTTAAAAATAATTCACACTAACATTTTTAATAATTTGCACACAACAACGATCGTCATAAATCCGTGAGCAAAGACCAGCGCCCTCTCTATTTGGCAGCCAAAGACAATCGGCTCAGTTCTCACCGACCCAGTCCAGAATCCCATCAGCTGGCAGTTAAATTAGTAATCACACACACACGCGCGCGCACGCGGCGCAGACTCGTGAGGAGGAGGTCCGGGGTTCGAATTCCGCCAGGACCGTCCTCCCTAACTGAGGTTTTTTCCAGGTTTTCCTCAGTTCTCATAAATGGTAAATGCCGGGGAGGTACCCTAAACGTAAGCCTAGAACGTTTCCTTCCTTATGAAAATTCCTTTCGCAATGTATCATTTCATCACATGTATCATCCACCGGAATCGTAGACAAAATGTTTGGGAAGATGAAGGAAAAGAATCCAATTGGACCACGGGCTTACAGCCCTGAAAACTCAGTTTAAGTAGAAAATAATTTCCTTATAATTAATTGTTGTTTAACAAAAATTAAAACATAGCACAAATTAATGCAAATTGTTCATGATAGCACTTTAACAAGAACTTGACCAAGAATCCTGCACGGTTACTTGTTAATTTGTTTAAAAAAATGCCATACCCACCCCGGCAGCCAATGAGGCTAGAACATTCAAGAGGAAGTGATGCAGCAGAGATTAGGTTTGTTTTGCCATTGTTTAGATGCACTCTCAATATCTGGAACATATATTAATGTACTTAATTAGCTATAAACATTGACTATGCAAATGTGTTTGAGTTAATTGCTCTAAACACATACTTCCTAGCATAAACCATGCACGAATGTATGTTCTAGGGTGTTCCTTCTGAAGTTCAAAGGCTTGAGATTGCGCTCTGTGGAGGCCACAGTTTTCTTGTCTTTTGAGATTAAATGTCATGTGTGTGGACGCTAAACCAAATCCTACTTTGTTTTCTAATTCCCATTTGTAAACGTTTCATTTTGCGTAAATAAATAAATAGACTTGTTAATGTTCTCTGTCAAAGTTCCTTCTGTTAACTTATGTGCAAATCACTATTTGCTAAATTATATTGACCTCCACGGGTGGCCGAAGTCGTTAAGGCGCGGACTCGTGAGCGGGAGGTCTGGGGTTGGAATCCCGCCAGGACTGTCCTCACTGACTGAGGATTTTTACCAAGTTTTCCTCAGTCCTCATAAATGGCAAATGCCGGGGAGGTACCCTAAACTTAGGCCTGGAATGTTTCCTTCCTTAAAAAATCCTTTCCTAATATTCCATTTCGTTTAAAGTATCATCAGTGTCCACCGCCTGTGGTGCCTCAGTAGTAAAAGCGGGCGTTAAACACCATTAAAAAATATATTTGAGTAACTATTTTTATCAGAATATCTATATTAAATTTATTTTTAAATCGATTTTTGTTAAAAAGAAATTCACTGTAATTATTTGAAAATATATAGTTTGGTAGAAGGACCATTTTGTTTTTTACTGCTACTATCAAGGTAACTAGAAAAATGCTTATAAAATCCTAAACAATGTGTAGCTACATCAAAATTTTACAAAGTCTATGGAGTATCAATGCATAATGAACTGAAAATGTAATATATATATATATCTTTTTTTAAAAAAAAAACTGAAATTCTTCTATTTTAAAAAGCGGAGTGCATATAAAATATATTAAACGTTTAGTTCATTTAAAATATTTAAATATGTACTATTGGCGTTGATTAAATTCATAAATAATGCGTTACATCGTAATGGATATTTATGCTCAAACATTTATTCTTCTAAAAAATAAAATCACTTCAGATTGTAAAGTTTGACTTCCACCATCAAAAGAGCGGTTTATAATGGCCGAGAATTACATTGCTTACCACCAAAAATATTGATATTCTCTATTAGCACCAATATTCCATATTTATTCCCTTTCTTTTACAGGCTGATTCCAGATGCTGGACAAATGACTAAAATCCGAGTAACAGAGTCTGTTACCAAATCTATTTAATTTTGAGGTGACACCTGCCTAACTAACTAAAACTGGTAGTCATTATATTTCAGACGATTCTGATATTTGCCCAGAAGATGGCTTCAGAGTCTCCGATCTTGTCCCAAAGACATTGAGATATTCTTAGTAGCATCGCAATGTTTTCCCCAAACTAAGTCATAAAAACATACTATGGGCACCGCGTTGGGCTAAACATATGATATACTGATGACTTATGGGTAAAAGAGAAATAATAGAATGCCAATATATTTAGAGTTTATCAAACAACAGCTTCAGGAAAAAAAAAATGGTCATATGTATTTATTATGTAACTTCAAATATAATCGAAGGTATTGAAATAATAATTTATCCTAGTGTTTAACGTAAATGTATTGTTGTGGATTTACGTAAATTTCAAAGCTGGTGGAAGAAGTACTCCTTCATACAATTATATGCCCATAAATGACCGCTCACGGTCAGCTAGGCGGGCGGCAGAGCAACAGAAGATTCCATGATCTAACCAAGTGGCAATCTAATTAAAGTCTAATGCTTTAAAACGTTGTATAATCGACCAAGTCACCAATAAAATATTGTAATTATCTGTGTTCATTTTATCTGTTTATGAATTTACCCGTTATCCTTCTTAATTCTCTTTGAGAAATTAAACCGGAATAGTATCATTTAGTCCGCCTAAAGTATGTTGATATTACTAATTTATGTATCGTATTACAACTTGGAGCTCTATCACCGTACAACCTCTCTTCAAATAATCTCATGGCACGTGTTTACTCGGTACGTACATATGAATAATACATAACCGCTCGTAAAATAGAATGTAATAATCAGGCCTAGTATTTCCATTTAGTATTCTAACAGACTACTCCAAGATTAGATCACGTGTTGTTTGTTTCACTGTTCATTGGACACTGGCGTGAGAATGAAGGCGAACGTAGCAGTTCGGCAAACCTCGCCCGCCACTCCGGCTCCCACTCTTGTAGCCGGCTGATCTTGAACGATGGCTTATCGGCCGGTGCAGTTTCCATCCCAACGTTAGTCGTTAGATAATGGCCCACAATTTTAAGAAAACTCGCATACCAAACGCCAATGTGGGAAATAGGAACTGTTATCAGTAAGTATATTTCGCCATTATTAACTTGTATATTTTTTCATCTGTAATTAATCGTGTCCAGGTAGAGTTTTGAGGCTTCATCAATGTATTAACGAAAAACACATCCATTTTTCGCCAAGATTCTCTTAGCATCATTCATTTCCCAAGTTTGGAGCAATTACTAAATTGAAAATAGCAAGAAAGAAGGAAAAGTTCAATGTCTTAGAAGTACAGTGCGAACAGCGATGCTTTCCCCCGCGGCACGGGGTTTTTCCTATGAGTGTGCCACCACTCGTTTGTCGCCCCATGGAAGGATAGCAAGCCTGCTTGCTTACTTTTTGACCTGTTCCTGGTTGTGTGTTGTGTGGTTCGTTTCTTAATTCTACTGCATACAAATGTAACGTAGCTCGTGTATTTACAACGGCAAAGCGTGTCTGTATGTGTGATTCATATTTGGTGAAAGAACCACAGGACTATTTTTTTGAGCATACGGTTGACTCTGCAACTTATTTGAATACCATACTAACCTCATTTTTCAGGGAATTAATCAACGGGGAGCGTGATCATTAATTTTTTCTATAAGACTGTCACTGCTCACACAGCGAATAATTCCATAGGAGCAATTCACTATGTGTTTCCGCAAAACAGAGTTATTAATAAGGATTTATGGCCCCCTTGGTCCCCCGAGTTAACTACCTGTGATTATTATCTGTGGGATAAATTAGAAAAATGCCGTTTAAAAGACGAACCCGCAAACCATACAAAACTCAAAGATAATATTCGACAGGAAATAGTCTGGCTTTCCCAGAATGAACTACCACGAGTAAAAAATAACTTTCTAAGGAGATGAAAAAAATATGTTGAGATTGAAGGTGAGCAGTTTCAACATCTCATTTGATGCTTTGGTAAGTAATAGCCTCTTAAATTCGTTTGTCTATTGTATGGTTGGTTTGTTCTATTGGTTTACCATCTCGCTGATCACCGCGGCTAACCGATGCGCTCCCCATAGGAAAAAACTCCGGGGGAAAACAAAACTGATCGCACGGTATCATAATGTGGCGTTATATGCAACGCTATGAAAATCCGCCTTACCTTCTTCTCTACTTTTTATCCTTCCTTATATGGCACGCGTTTATTTGGAGTTTTCTCCAAACCGTGGATAAGGCTCTTTTTTGGAACATGTAGTGACATACATCATTGATGGGTTATGACATGTGGCTCCATTCCAGTTCAAATTTGTCTTCCAATTTCGTTTTCGAGGCATGAAGGAATTGGTCGCGGGATGCCTAGCAAACAACTTTTTCGGCTTCTAACTTGGATTCTGGGATAAATCTCAACTCTGTGTCTTAGGTTGACATAAATTGCAAATGAATAACGTCTCTTTGGTATTCTTACCAATATATATATATATATATATATATATATAATATTAAAGAAAAATAAAAATAAAGTAACACTATTAACAATGTAACAAGTGACTTGTCTTCTTGCCATAGAAGGACTTCACGAGTCCGAAATATAGCGATCTGAAGTGTGACTTTTTCTTAGTGTTTTATCCTTTACTACTATTATAATTACTATATATATATTGAAAAGGGCAGTCGTCAACTCCCGTATTTACTACCAGTGACCCAAATACTTGTTTGCCTTTTTATTATGGGTAAAGTGACGAAATATCCTCTGGTATTTTGTGAATTTGGGTATTGGTTGTACATTTTTGGATTCTTTTGAAAAGTAAGGTAAGCTAATATGCTTTCTAGTTGTGAGTAAAACCTTATACAATTTGTGTAATTCTTCTAATTTTGTTATTGTACTTTGAAGAAGTAAATAAGGATTTTTTCCTCCTCATTGTGGGTAAAACTATGTAAAATTCCCTTTATGTATTTTTTGAAGTAAGATATTGTAATAATTTGTATTATTAGATGGTATATAGTGCTTCGAATAACTTCATTGTACAATTGTATTTTGCCATGTTTGGAGTAAATTTGTTGAGTAATTGATTTTGTCTTGTTCTTTCGTAAATGTTACATTTAATTTATTTTGACTTTGTTTTTCCTTATTAAATTTAATTGTATCAAGGAATTATCTCAATGCTTTTGCTTATTGCATCCATCATTTCAATGTCTACTTCCTAGTTATTGTTCTTGAAATTAAATATTAAACATTGAAATAGTGTATTTTTTCAATTGTTATTTAACTGAAGCATTCTGTTAGAAAGTTATTCTTCGTCTCCCGTGATTTAGGGCAAAAGGAAACCTTTCCTCATCCAAAATCTGGGAGCTCATTGCATCATTTTTCTTTCCTAAACGTTGAAGGTAATGGTGCTGCATGACACTAGCGGAAGAGTGCCAATAATAACAATTTCACGCAACAATCTCTACTGATGAAAATTACAAATTAATGAAGAAGTTATAAATGTTCATAATCACGAAAGGAAACTTTAATAATATTATTAGATATAAGATTTTAATATTAAGTCCTCTTGTTAATTCGTTAGTTTATACATTATCAGTTATCTTAACTCCCTATTTGGATGAATATCTTAAGAAAAATAAGAAAACTATAATTCAGAAACACATTATATGGGAGAAATATAATAAACTAATTTTAAGACTATTATGAGTATTTCATTGACTTCTAGAAAACATTTATATTTTTGAACTTTCAGCCTTTAAGTAAAAAAGGATATTCTTATAAGTGACTGGATGACAATTAAGCGGCTAACAAAATGAAAAGCATGTTAATATACATAGTAAATAATAGTTATACTTGTTCTAAAAACAAATTTCATGTAACTAATGTAAGTTAACTTAGTTCAGTTCTGTATATCTTGGGATTAAAGCATGAAAGCCTGAATTGAATTTTTGTTTGTTTTTGAGAATCGACGGCATTTCACTGTACTCTGCGCTCTGATGTTTGCAGTTTTATAAGGTTGTCTATTTGCTGGCTAGAAATGTCATAGCCACATAGCGTTCGAAGTCATAGGCATCTCATTAACTTTCACATAACAGTTCTCTCATTTGAAACGAATTTGATTAGTAACAGTGACGGTTTGTGTCATAAAATTTGGTGTAGTCCAACATCTATACAAAGAGGAGTTTAATTTAAAAATTGTTGAGCATCTATTACACAACTTGAGTATAAAAATATACCGGTATACACAGTTATATCTACTCATTTACCAGTCTACTTATTACATAACAGAACGCTAATAAGGTAAAAACTTCTATATTTCAATATAAAAACACCCGAGGTACCACAGTTGATATTTAACAGGAAAATGAAATTTTAAAAAAATCAATTGAAGTACTCACACAAAAATCAGTGTTGCATGACATATTATATAAATGTAATAATGCACTTTGTGCAGGGAATATAGCCTTAGAAACCAAAGCTACAAACAGTAGTACCAAACCAATCACTTCAATATAGCCGGAACTAGTTCCAATAGAAGCTAGAGTTAAACATTAACAACCCAAACATTTGTATTGCAGCTACTGACTATAAAACATGCACATGAATCATTATACCAGGAAATGTACACTTTAAAAATTGTTGTAGCTAAACGAAATCGTATATATAGAAAAACAATTTTGCGTGGTCTCAACGTGGAAGCTTAATGTAACAAAATGAGTGAAAAGTCAGGTGTTTTGGGGTTAAGCAGTTGGAATATCTTAATACAGTAATGTATATTAAAGTATGAAGACTGTGAGGCTTATCTACACCTCTATGTACCTATTATCAAAATATTTTTAAAAATCAAATACAAAATAAATCCTTATATTCGGAGTATTATTTGCCTGTTGCACTGCTAAATATTAGAGAAGACATATACTGTTTTAAAATTTGCCATACAATATAGTAAAGTTTATTTATATGCATTATTTTCTTTAGTTGCTGTCAACAAATCAATTATATAGGATATTTTCTGCAAATAACTATATAATGTACCCACATTTACTCATGTTGCAAGCTAATCACGATGGTACGAAAACCCAGTTCTAGAAGTATTTCTACCCATGCTCTAAATCCAAAATGCTAGAACTCAGTGACTTAGAAGATGCGAACCAGAAATAATGTAGCAAATAAAAGACATTTATTTTTTAAAAA
Source organism: Metallyticus violacea (assembly GCA_030762175.1). Taxonomy (NCBI): domain Eukaryota; kingdom Metazoa; phylum Arthropoda; class Insecta; order Mantodea; family Metallyticidae; genus Metallyticus; species Metallyticus violacea. Next base: position 213,158,898 of record CM060846.1, on the reverse strand, counting down.
TTCTATCTGCTGATTAAGAACTTGTGATTTTCAGCAACAAGTTATGGCCAACACATTTTAGTAAGAAACAACCTAATTTAATAAACATTTACTTATTTTGTCAATGAAATAGCAAAAAAGAACAAAAAAGCTGTAATAGTTAAACATTTAAAAGTTTTTGTTCTCTGAGAGTGATGAACTGCTGAGTTTGAGCGTTTCTGTGCAATTTTCCTTGAGTCTTGAATAATGTTGTGTCATTTAGGCGTTATTATTGTGGAAAGACTTCAGCAGGAGACAAGTGTGAATTGTACTTCATTATTTACAATTTAGTATTTGCAGTGTAGCTAAAGGCAGAAAACAGTAACTTGCTATAATTAAAGTAGACATATTGAGAGTATTTATTACACGTAGCAGTAAATTAATGCCCAGCGGTGTGTAATGGAGAGCGAGATAATTTTTAGAGCAGGAATAAGGTAGTAATTATAAAAGTAATGCTGTTTTGAAGGACGGAAAGCTTTTATTATGATGTAGGGTAGCAAAATATTAACAAAATCATTCTTTATAATTGTTTCTTAAGCAAAGAAAAAAGTATGAGGAATACACGGGGAAAATAATGGGCTTAAGGGAATAATAGGTTAGAAAAGATGAGAGCGTGAGAAAAAATTCAGCATCCATCTGCATTTCGGTAAACTGTGGTGCTGTGTATATACATACATACAAATGATGTAAAAATGGTTTACAAAAACAATTTTTGTAACTTATTTATTATGCAACACGGTTGAACATGGCATATCTCTATATTTCTCATCAATGTCAATCACCGTTGCCCTCTTCTGGTAACTTCATTATGGCGTCGCAAAACCATTGCTTCGGAGTATAACGTCACCAGTTGTGGACAGCTGTCTAATTTTATCGTTGTGGCCAAAATTTTTACCTCGTATTGAGTTCTTTGTAGTGTCTAATAAGGCATAATCAGGCGGAGCGAGATCCGATAGGTATAGTGGATGCGGCACAACAATGAATGAACTCCAACGATGCCATCTTTGCGGTTGCAGTGTTGCTGTTGTGGGACCGCACGTTGTCATTTTGGAGGGACACTCTTGTCGATCCCTACCCCTTTCGCTGTTGAGAGTCGTTCCTTGAGGAAGACTGAAGTGTCGACTCTCTGGATGTTTTTTGCATTACATGGATTGGACTTTCTTTCATGGTATGTAATAGTCATCAGTTTCCAGATTAAAAAAAAAAAAAAAAAAAAAAAAAAACCGGATATTCATTATGCACTTCCAGCAAGCGAATATAAGCTTCAACACGCTTGTCCTTTTGTACCTGTATCAAGTCCCGTGAAACCCAGTGTGCGCACAACTTTTTCATATTAAAATCATTGTGAATCATGGTGTATAGGGTTGCGCGGCTAAAACCTGTCTGACATTCCAGTTCATCAAAGGTTATGTGCCAATAAGTCTTAATCAAGTCAAACACAACCTTAATGTAGCTGGGAGACAGCGAATTCACGGAACACCCAGTACTTTCATTTTTGTGTGCAGGTTTCTTCCGCTAGCAAATCCATTGACTCAGCTGTACACGGTCTTCTGCGCAGGAGCTTATAGGATATATACCACAATTAAAAGTCTATAAATTTCCGCAATTTTAATTTCTTCCTTCTACTTCAGTTCATTTTTGTATTCGATAATCTCCTTCCTTATTGTTCACGTCTTTCTCTACTTGACAACAAACGAACATTGTCCTTTCGCTACATATACTATTTATAACCGCTTTCTAACGTCTGCATGACACCCCAATATATCCATAGATTGCTCGATATTCGTAAAACACCGCCATTGTAAATCATTTCCGAACATTACTCGTACATGTGTAATATGAAATTATTTGTATTAAGTCGAGAAAGGTATTTTCAGTAACCGATTAACAAGTAACAAGTAATTGTTACCTTCCTAGTGAATCCGGTTTCATTTCTGGTTAAGTTACTGAATGAAGTTCTGCATAGTTTTTCTACAGGCTTTAAAGAGAATAATATTAGATCATTCGGAAACTAATGTTTATTTTCTATATTGATTTAGAACTTTATTTTAAAGGTTATATTTGGTGTACTCTATTAATGCTTATTAATTAATAATTGTTGAAAATAAGCGTGTTGTAATTGTGCTGCAGGGACATGCATGTTCTTTTCTTGTATGAGTTTAAGCATGGAGACACTACCGCGCGAACCAGTGGAAATATTGTAGAAGCAGGGCGACCGTTTCAGGAAGTAGGGATAAATGAGCGTGAGCGGCCCCACTATCTTTGTCAGTTACAGGCCCCATATGTGACGTACGTATTATTGCTATCTTCAATATTTTTATTGCGTTCTTTGTAGCGGTGTCCTGTAGTCATGTGCATTGAAGAATTGCATATTTATTGCTGAAGATGATACAGGACAATATAAGGTGCAAATTGTAGAATATGAACATGTTATTTAGTTGTTATAGCATTTCTATTTTAAATAATTACGCATACAACTATTGTGGCATACTAGAATGTTTTCATTACTGCAATTGTATTGATACCGTTAAGCTGGTTCTTTTTTTATTATTATTATTATTATTATTATTATTATTATTATTATTATTAATGTTGTTGTTGTTGGTGTTTTTGTTGACGATGTTATAATATTAGGAAATTATTGCTTACCTTGATTACTTTTGGCTCAGTTTCATCATGCTCTTAATCACATGACTTAGACAATAAAATAATGTTACATTGTGAAAACAGTTCTAAGAGTATTTTTCTGATACATATTAATTTATGTTAAGCATAAAAATTCTAATGATTAATTTTCTAATCAGATATGCTTATTGTGAATAACATAATATGTATCTGTTTCATCATTGTCACCTTAAAATCATCAGGAAATGTTGAAAAGTTAGAATTTATACAGAAGTGAAGCAACACACGATAGGCTCGCGGACCGGTCCTTCAGCGCTAGCACAATTTGATTTAATGAGCCAGCCAGACTCTAATGCCAGAGGGTTTGCAACGATGGACAGTCTCTAGGGTCTAGGTGCTGCTGTTATGTCATAGGGCAGGACTGTGTATTCGCTGTGCTCACCTCTAGAAGGAAGGAAGCACTTTCGAACACAGAGTTCAGCGTTGCTTCAAAAATTTCGAACTGGGGTTTCATATTGAAGGTTTTTTTTTTTTGAATGGTGTTTAACTCCCGTTTTTACTACTGAGGCACCACAGGCGGTGAACACTGGTGACACATGAAATGAAATGATATATTGGGAAAGGATTTTTTTTAAGGTAGGAAACGTTCCAGGCCTAAATTTAGGGCACCTCCCCGGCATTTGCCAGTTATGAAGACTGAGGAAAACCTGGAAAAAACCTCAGTCAGGGAGGACGGTCCTGGCGTGATTCAAACCTCAGGCCTCCCGCTCACGAGTCCGCGCCTTAACGACCTCGGCCACCCGTGGCGGTGTATGTTGAAGGTGAGAGAGGGCCAGGATGTCATATTGAATTTGTCAACTCAGGGAAACTGTTGAAGCAAATACACGCCAAACTGCAGAACTTCATAATTTAGGTTTTCGTCTTCAACTATTTGTTATCACTTGAAGAAAATAAAAATCACAATGATTAATGGATCTCACAGGAATAAAAACTGTCTTTTTCACAGCTTTAGCGCAAAGAGTGATATCCAGTATTTAACCATATTGTAACCTGTGATGAAAAAACAATTCTCCATCTCCATTGCAAATATTGGCACAGTGGGTGAACCTTGATTAACGTCGAAGCACTTAACAAAATTATAGATACACGAGAGGAAGGTTATGTCGACTGTATGGTGCTCTGCGGCCGGTTTATCTTTTGTATCGTAGCGAAACAATTATATCGGGGAAGTGTTGTCTATAAATTGACCAATTAAACCAGAAACTTCAAGAAAATATGCAACAATACTCATTGGAAAAGGATTTATCCTCCATGATAACGCCCGACCATTTATCTCGCAAAGTACATTCTAGAAGTGGAATGAACTGGGATACAAAACTACCAATCCAGCATGTTCACCCTGCCTTACACTAAATTACTTTCATTTATTCAAACAGCTGGACAATTTGCTGTGGAATAATGTCTTCAGTAACCAAGAAGAGACTGCGAATACATTAAAAACGTTCATACTTTCTAGAAGCCACGCGTTTAATAGAAATCGCATAAATATACTTGCAACTAATTGAAAAAAAAAGATATAGAACGCTATGGATATTATTTTGCAAAATAAAGTTAATTCTGAATTTATTGGTGCTTTATTGAAGTTACATTAAAATCGACATTAATTTCCGATTGACCTAATACTTGGTAACACAGGTGCTAAGGGAAACGTTTAAAACCTCATTTTATTCTTTCTGGAATCATGGCGATTTGTAAATGTGATCAGGTCTCTAAATGAAGAATTTGCGAACTTGCTCGCTTATGCATGAATTATCACATAGAAGGGTTTTGACTTGTACGGGAATTTTGGATTAAAATGTTGTACAGACATATCTCAAGATGATGTCTGTGCAACACTTTGTTTGGCCTATATGGACCAATACTTACTCAAAATGAAATTGAGGATTCTCTATAAAATTGAATATATCCAGCTTCTGAATGTGTATTTCTTTAAACAATAGAAAATATATCCGAGAAAAATAATAGCTTATATAAGAGCTCTGGTTGATACTCCCGAACTTGAATTGGGAAATCGAGTGTTTATAATGAACATTCACTCCGTTATTCATAATCAGCTGTCTGCTGCAGTATTTCTGACAGTCAAATGGTTTCGTGAATACTTTACAAGCTCCATACATACATAGAACATTTACTTCAGATGGTATTTGGTTTTTCATTTATGGAATGTGATTCAGAAGATGGTTCGTAGTTGTTTTTGCATGTGGTACCTATGCTCTACTTCACGATGTTTCGTGCATTTTATTCTCATGTACATTTTTGAAGAAGTATATTGCCCTATATAACCCAAACGAAGTATTTACACAGATTAATGACTGTGTTCAAATTCAAAAACACGTTGCTTATGATTGTGTATTCTTCTTAATTAAACTATTCTATCCAAGATGTTACTATTCCTGTACATGTTTCAGTATCACATATTTCATTGTGCCACCTCTATTACTTCGTACTTATCTTTGGACTTTCCCGTTTATTCCTAATATATCTTCAATCACTCTTTGAAGATGAATACCTTATAAGGATTGAGTGAAGGGTGAATACTCTTATGGATTACGCATTTTTTCAAAGTGCAATCACTTATAATGAAGCATTTCTTATTCCTACATATATTTATTGTGACATATGGGTAGTTGACAATGTGGTGTGAACTTGCATATTGTAGCCTGCATAGAACAGGTATTTGGTTTTGTTGTTCCAAGTGACATTACATGTTTGAATTTGGGGTAAGGCTAACTCTGCGCATGGGCAGAAGATGAATGCGTTGTGCTCAGACGTATATTTCGGAGAATGGAGCTTCGAAGGTCGTAGAAAGAGGGCTCTGCACCATCGGCTCCGGTATGGGTCATCTTAACGATGGTCAACTCGAATGTAGGTAATTATTACTTATGCTAATAGAATGATATAGTTGAATTTAGGAGTGTTTATGTTTTCAGAGATTATCTCGGTCCATTATATACTAGTTTTAATTTAATTCTGGTTAGGGATGGTGGGGATTTTCACAGATAAGTGACGTATCCCGATTCTAAACCGGCCGAAATGAAGATGAAATAAGTAAAGAATGATAAGTAGGCCAGTAGCTCTAAAATAGGCGGTTACACACACACACACACGTACTTATATATAATTTTTCAACCTCATTCTCCCTTTCCCTCTTTGTCTACCTTTCGCATGTACTTAATTTTTCATCTTTCCTTCATTTATATTCTACACTCTAAGTTATTTTCCCTTCTTGCTTTCTTCTTTTTGTTTTTTCTTCCATTATTTTTCGCCTACCTTTACCAACAGATGGTTGAGGTCTGTGGTTCGAATCCCGCCAGAAATTTCTTGAGGATTTTCCCTGTTTTCTTCAGTCCTCATCAATGGCAAATGCTGAGGAGATACACTAAACACCTGGAACGCTTCCTGCCCCCTTTCCCTTATAAAACATATAAGTTCACTTAGTGTTTTATCAGTGTACATCGCCTCTGATGCCACAGTAGTAGAAAAAAGTGTTGAACATTTTTCATATTGTTCTTGTATGGCATTTTTCCATTTCTTTTATTGGCACCAGTAGTGGGAGGAATGCGGTGCCAATGATTTTGTACGCTAATGATATGATACTGTGTTCTTGGACGATTTGCTGCCTACAGAGAGGACTAGAGAGACATCGAACTTACTGCAAAGAGTGGCTACTCACCGTTAATGTGAATAAGACAAAAACAATAACGTTCAAGAAAGGATTCGTTAGCAGTAGGGCGGAGACGGAACGTATGTGAGACAGACGCTAGACAACGCGACAAATTTCATACACTTCTTAAAGGAATTTTGGGGCTGGGAGGGACAAAGCGAATTGTAGAATTCTGGGTTTACAATGGAACCATTGAGTGCAAAATTAGAGTAATAAAGTGCTGGCTGGGAATAATGCAAACTTTAATTAGGGCATTCTGTTCCAATGAACAGATAGGAACGGGAGGGAACATTAGGTTAGGGGATTAGAAAGAGGACATGGAGGAAGGTTAAGAACCTCGTGAAGGATATGAATAGACAGTAGACTATTGTGCAATGCAGAGAGATGATTTCGCTGGAAGCATATTCGGAGCTAAAATCTGAATGGGTGATGGAGCAGTACATTAAAATTATGCACTAGACATGGGCTCTCGTGAGCAAGATGATAATGATCACTGACGAATATGAGCGGAGAATTTGGTCCATCTATGGGGAGGGGGAATCGTGAGCATATATTCTTACTGAATGTAAAGGCACGGAAGAACGGAAGAAAAAGTATCTACCACGCTCCTTCGCACAGAGGGAGATGATCATGTTGGGCTCTGCTGACAGGCAAGAAAGGAGAGGAGAGATTAGGTAAGTTTCTTATGAAAATGAGAAGCTCAAGTCTAAAAAGAAGGTTAACCGGGGGAGAGTTGGGAATTCAAATTGATTGAACCCAGCACCTTTTTTCCGCCTACACTTGGATATATATTTAGTTCTTGTTGTCATTACCATTTATCTTTTTTCTTTCCATATTTCTCCTTTCTTTTCCTCTCTTCTTCTATCCGTTCTAAGTGTAAAGACGGTAGTGAATGGACCATCCTGAAACCGACTCTGGGGGATGAAATTTTCCCGTGCCTGATGAGTCTATTGACCGAGCCATGTCTGTGGAATGGGGCACTTCCGCGTCATCAGATTGACGTAGATGCCCCAGGCTAGTCATGTCGCGGGGGCGGGACATTCTTGGCCGCACCGCGCGCGATGATTACAGCCTTCTTGGACGGGCCAACCCTCAGAACATCTTTCTCTGCTCTTTCTTCCTCTATCTCTCCGCGCCTCACACACGGCGGGCGCTGCTTTTCTAATCCACATATCCTTTATTAATGACCACGAGGATGTTAATTAAAAAACGGTACATCAATCAGATAATAAACATGCATTTAAAAACACGAGTGTCCGCCTGTGTTATTCCTTCCCTATGCTTATACAAATTACGATGCATATCATCTGGCCCAGTTTCAAATAAGACCGCTTTCTATTGTGTAGGTGCTTACGACTGTAATTATTTAGTTAGTCATGTAACCAAGTTTGGCCTCTTGTTGTAGCTAGCAATAGTTGTTTCCTAAACAGCAGTTAACGTGGTTGCAAATATGGACTTATGTAAACAAGATGTAACTCATTTTAATTCTACGTTGACAGCGCAAGAATAATGGACGGAAGCAATTATCTCATGCAGCTGAATATAAGGATATATTTACAAGATCCCTGGTGACATTACGCTCTTGATGTTTTCTGGAATTTTCGCATGAAGTCACTAAAGTTTAGACTAATGTTAGAGTACGTTTGGGAGATTATGGCACCACATTTGCATTTTCTGTTATTTTAAGCACATTTTGTTTAATTTCAACAATAGGAGATAAGTTCGTAAATATCTACTGCTAACTTCAAATTATTCCAACAAAATACTACTTTAATGTACCTCCCTTTACAATTATAATTTTTTGTTTTGAAAAAAAAAATCTTTCAGTCATTTTTACAAAAAAACTAAGGTAGGATATAAGGAAAACGTTACCTTTAGCCCGCTTATAATTCCACCCAATATTGTCACCACAAAGCTTAACGCCGAAATGGATCGATCCATATATTTTCTAGTTCGGTGTTAATGCTTTGCATTATTATTGGTGGCTGTCACCGGCTCCTTCCATTTCATTTTAATCGCATAATTTCTATCAGCAACAGCATGTACGAGGGTTTATCTGAAGTTTTTGGAACGAAATAAATTAAAAAAAAAAAAATCGATAAAGTATTCTCTATTATACTCTATAAAATGTCTAATCAGTTCATGCGTTTTGTAAATGCTGAACTCCACCCTTATTAGGATCCTTGACTAGAGCTTTTTGTTTTATTTTGGAGAATATGAAAGAGTGGCATGGGTCTATATTTGGACTGTAGGGATTATGGAACAACCTTTTGACTCTGACCACTTCAGGAAATTTAGTTGTTGCCAGTGTGAAGCGTTGTCGTTGTGATACAGGATTCCATGCATACCGGTCTTAGGACGTTTCGGTTTTATACAGTACATTGAAGACTTGGGACGGGAATTTTGCGGTGTACCATCAGGCAGTAATAGTTTCCTATCTCTCAAGCTTAGTTTCTGGATCATACCGTATATCCAGTTTTCATCACCTTTTATGCTCTTTATATGCTTTTTATTTTCCTCGATTAAATTATTCCAACTTTTCTGGCACAAATTCAATGTACTATTTTCTGCTCATCTGTGAGGTGGTAAGGCACACAAAAGACTGAAGAAATTTTTCTTGGAGAACTGATTTCACTGTTACCGATCCAATATGCAGGGCTTCTTGAATCTGATTACATGTACAGCGATGATCTTTCCGCAACGTACATTCAGCTTTCATCACATTTTCATTTCTTGTTGCGGTAGCGGGTCGTCTTGAGGGTCTTCATCTTCGAATCAGTCTCTTCCTCTCCTAAAATCTGCAAACCATAGATAAATAGTGAGTAAATAAGAGAGTACTCGGGAATTTTTTTTCTGTTTATTCATGTGTGTTCTTTTTAGGGTACTCTTTTCTAATCCCCAACAATGTAACAAATCCTCTTTTTATTAACACTATTAAGACATATGTTGATTTCTTTATACTGGATTGCGAAGGACAAATATTTCCAAATGCACGATGCAATCTGTTAAGGCATTCTCTCTCCCTTAAACCGACTTTAAAGTCGTAGCAAATGATAGCACGGAAATACTCTTGCTTCAGACTCATCCTAGAGTCTGCTGCAGCTACACTCTCGTACACATACACAGAAGTGCTGATGCCACACATTGTTGGAGAGCGCCCATTGCACATGGTGCTATCTGAACTTCAATCTGAAGTTCATTGTACTTTGGCTTGTCAAAGCTTCTTGTTGTCCGCTATCAAAACTTTCAGTGACCCTGTTTCAGTTTTATTTGCTAATAAACACTAACCCCTGCTTTATGAATTATCCAGGTGATGTCTGCTTGCAATAATATTTCCGACATCCTTTAAGAAGTGTCAAGATGGTGTTTTTTTTTTTATAAAATTTACCATAATTTTGCTATGTCCTAAAGCGGCACAGTAATTTGAGCTATTTTATAAACATTTAAAATTATGTGTCACAGCATTTCTTAATGCTGTTCTGTATCGTTCACTCAGATACTTCTGCAAGTGTTCACTGTAGAGGGGATATCTTGTTCTCTAATGTTTACTTTCTAAATAAATACATCAATAAAGAAGAGGAAAGGTACATCAGAATTAAGGGGATAAGATAGAGCGCTTTCAGCCTTCAGGTTATTGAGGTTCTACTTCTTCTGCTAATACTAGTTTTCTTTTAATGTAATGTTTTATTGAAATTTCTGAAAAAATGCACTTTTTTATACAAATGCCCCATTATATCAGAAACTTGGCAGCATAAAAGCGTTACACTTTATCAACTATTTTTAACATAGCAAAATCTAATTTAATGAAAAGTTTGAAAATACTCTACAAAGTTTTTTTTTTTCAAAAACACAAAAATACAAAAAAATTTAAGTATAAGGTGCATCATATTTACACTTTTTAAACTTTCTTACTACTCAATGCAACTTATTTTTTCATCAATTATATGAAAGTATTCATAAGTATACCATGCAAAAATCAGTTATTTTTGCATTTTCTGAGACAATAGTTAATGAATATGCTAAATTTAACATTAACATTTTTACCCTCATAACAACTCTCTTCCCCATTCCTAATTTTTACATTTTAAGTTTCTGTACAATACAGGTAGTCTCTATTTTTCCCTGTACTATAATAATGATTTTGAATACGTTACACTACAGTAAATAACAACTTCATTAATACACTGTGATTAAAATACTGGCAACTCAATAATCTGTGCATAATAACTTAAACACCTGAGTTACATTGATCAATTGACTTTAAAAACACAAAAGACAGAAATGATGCTTGCTCTCGTGATAGCAAACAGCACTGAAACTGTACACCATGGCAGTCAACTGCTGTAACAAGCCCATCGAAAGCTACGCTCAGCAGACCAAAAATAATTCTCGGTAGTTACAGTAGTAGTATTAGCTATTGCGTTGTGTTTTAGTGGAAGTGGTGCATTGGCACATTTACGAAACATCCGTGCTCTACTAATATGTCTTCGTACATAATAGGGTAAAACGCTTAATTTTCTGTGTTCACTATTGCATTCGGTTGGTAGAGTGAATCTCAATGACGTGCCTTTTGTACCTACGCTACCAGTGTGGGCAACTTCGGGAGCAAGATATGAGGGATTTTTTTTTTTTTGATTTGGTTTATTTACGGACGCTCTTTAATATCTCAGGTCATCAGCGTCCCATTCAAATCAGGGTGTGAAGCGGTCAATAAATTTTGCTCAGAGGCCTCTCTTTCAGGCTTAAGGTTCTTTTTCGTGCTGTAAACATACGACCCGGGACCCACGGATGTACTTCCCTTCCGAAGGAAGCCATACTTAGGATTTTTACGCCCCAAAAATCTCCCGGTCCTGGCCGCGATCGAACCCGCGATCTTGGGTTTAGGAAACAAGTATGGTTACCACTACACCACCAGGACCGACTGAGGAGAGGGAAAAGAAATTTCTAACATAGTCAGATGGATCATTCCGGGGCCGGCGGAGTTTATCTCCAATGAGTTTCAATCCTTCAGAAGGGATCATTTCCACACCAGACTCCGGGGCACGAATCTTGCAGAAGCGCAAGTCACCATCACTTCTCACCAGCCCATTTCGCCCTGTAACAGTGCCAACAGAATGAGATGGGAAGACGGGAAATTCTTGGAAAAGAGAGCTATTCCACCAACATTTGCCTAAACGAACAGGGAAGTAACGAAAAAAACCCAAGGTCAAGATGGCCGGGCCCAATGGATTTCAAAATGGAACCTGGCTGAATCGGTAAAGCTTAGGACTTGTTTATCGTCTGAGCCACCTCACTTGGTGCTGTTTTTTTTTTTGAGTAGTGTTTAACGCCCGTTTTTACTGCTGAGGCACCACAGGCGGTGGACACTGATGATATATGAAATGAAATGATATATTGGGAAAGGATTTTTTTTAAGGAAGGAAGCGTTCCAGGCCTAAGTTTATGAAGTTGCCAGTTATGAAGACTGAGGAAAACCTGGAAAAAAACCCCAGTCAGGAAGGACGGTCCTGGCGGGATTCGAACCGCAGACCTCCCGCTCACGAGTCCATGCCTTAACGACCACGACCACCCGTGGCGGTTACTTGGTGCTGTGCCCACAACTTAAACTATCTAAGTTAATGAGCTATTTAGTACACTTTCGTGCAGAAGTACTAAACTTTTTGAAATTATTAAATTATTAATGTTAAGAATGTCGGATGCACGTTCAGCAGAGTGGTGTACTTGACTTGCGAATCATTGTTATTTCTTACCACCATATTATTATAACTGTTACATCATTGTGTAAAAGAAGCAATTATAATCTTACCTATGGAGTCAAACAGCTAAGATATTCGTCCAAAATTTACGAAATAGATTTGGTAATGGCCGAAGAGCTTTTTCTTCTTTTTTTCTGCTACTCTTCTTTAGCACAAGGGTGGAGTATACATTGGTGCTGACAAAAAGAAAGATCTACAAATTTTCAAACTAAACCAATTAAACACTAATACATCATAAAGCCACATGTAATAACACGTTTGTTTTAAAGCTTAGCTCAAATTATAGCCCTTGAACAGCACAGAATAGCTTATTAATTGCTTAAAATTATGTTGCCCTCAACTCTGTTCATAGTTATTTCGCTAATAGCCAATAAAAGATATCACTCAAGTACAGTTCTCACAATGCGTGTTACACATACTCTCGACCCATCTGTATTAGAGACCCTTAGTGGTTTGGTTTATTTACGGAAGTTCTTTAACAGCTCAGGTCTTCAGCGTACCCTTAGTGGACAGAATGGCTCAAAACGTATAACACTCCTATGAGGTGGGCGTTCTTACATCTTAACATCTTTTTTTTCATGTGGGCTCGCTCTCGGCGGTATAGTGCAGCAGCACCAACTCGGGATCGGCAAAATGACATCACTCATTCTTATGAAACAGAATTAATGCGCTGTATTAGCCAATATTAATGATTTTAAAGAGAACGAATGGTAGAACTACTGAGGTTTATACGACCTATAGATATATGTTGCTTTTCCTTGCTTTCATTCATGTGTATGCACCCAACGCCGCCCATTTGAAACTCAGGACGATGCAGAGGTTCATGAAACCGCTTAAGGAAGTTGTAGTTTGCAACGCGGCTAGCCTGGCGATCACGTATCGAAGTTTAACAATCATATCGTCTGTTGTGGTGTCGTAGTGACCGGTCATGATTCTCGATGATTATCGTGTTGAAGCACTATGGAATGTCATTCTCTGGGGGAAACATGAATGAGGTGAATCAACTGTACTTTTACTTTTGTCAACACGACTCCGATAAGCAACATGATGTCATATGCATTTTTACAAATCACTCTCACTTCCAACTATACACAAAAACATAAACAAGACTATTAACATCACAGGACAACAGCATGTTTACATTAGAAAGTGTAAGTAGATAAATAATAATGTTCGCCAGGTTATGTACAACTTCTAATTTCGCAAGTTTGATTTAGCTATCTTAGTTAAAATTACCTCTGATGTTGATGGTGTAAATCACTTCTTCAGAATCTCTCTTTTTATGAACAACTAGTGTATATCTTACAGTTTTATTATTACATTTTATTCTGCTATAAAATTACAGCTTTTAAAACCTTACACGGGCTTGACATGATTATGTAGTTACACTGTGAACTTTAATTAAAACACCTTTCTTTATTCCATTTTAAACTAGGGCCCTTCTTTCTGACTCCTCAGGCTTGTGAATGTCATGTGTATTTAATTATTGCATTTCCTACTAGTTACTTATAATTGTTAATGCGCTTACATTTCTGTACGCTTACTTAGGTGGATCAATTTTCTAGAATCAGTGGATAATTTGTTATAAATTTCTGGTTAGTTTCAAGCTTACTTAATGAACTATTTTGGAGGATGTTGTACGTTACCACACCCAGACATATACTAAAACCTTGCATATCTAACTGAATAACACACATTTTTACGTTGTTAATGGAGCAAAATTATTTGAGTTACGGGCCGGCATACTGGGAGAATCCAGTCGTCAAGGCCGTATGGGTAGCAGCTTGTAGTTTGAGGAAGGCCTGTCAACGCTCGTGCGTAACACTATTGCTTTCATTGCGTGTACATTGTGTGCCAATTGTTCTTCGCCACTTGTACCACAACATAAATATAATCACGAAGGACGGATTTTTATGTGTGATACATATGTGACAACGGACTCTTGCAGAGAAATGGTAAGACAATTCGCAAAAAATGTCTTGGCAATCGTGTTCCAGATAAAGAAACTGTTCCTCAACTAGTTAAGTAAAAAGTTGCGGAGGCAGCATCTCTTAATGACAAATAACGTATTCTTATGTAAGAAAAGTCGGATGAAATACGGGAATTTATTAGGCTGATTTTTTTAATACCGTTTAACGCCCTTTTCTGCCACTGAGGTACCACAGCCGGACTGCGCTAATGCTGGTAGTGTATTACAGCCGAGGGAAATCATTTTCTATATCTCTTTAAACACATGTTAGTGATTATTATTATTATTATTATTATTATGATCATCATCATCATTATTTTATGCTTTCAGTAAAAATGTTAGTACTAAAATAAAAAGATTCACTTTATGCGCGGAGACTCTTGCCGTTTTTTTTCTTCTTTTTTTTCTGGTTGGGATGGCTGCAATCCCCATCGCTCAAGCAACCCATTATTCAAATTATCTCTTTTTAATATTATAATTGTGTTAAAGTACATTACTGCAGTAGTTTGGAATGATGTTTCATTTTTCGCAGATGGTCCCCAAAGTTCTAATTTTAGGGAGTACTTAGTTACGTTACGCCTGGGATAAGTAAGATGTTGAAGTTACAAAGCTTTAAGCCTGCTATTTTGTAATTCTTTACAGTGAACGTTTTAAATGCAGCGAACAAACGATGAGGAAAATAAACCTAGAGTCTTTCGGCTTTGAATAGCCTAATGCCCATGCTTTCAAGTTGTGGCAAACTGTATCCAGAAGGAACTAGTCTTGAACTTCTACATGTGCGCACGTATATAATTATAGTGTCTTGTTATAGAGCGTTTAACTTTAAACATAGTTTATTATAGATCTTTGAAGCAGTGGCATTTTTAGTTCTGCAGAAACTGCTTGAGTAACAGTGGCATTGCAAAACTTTGTTGGCTAGCTGTGGAAAATTAATGCATTCAAACATGACGTAAAGAGTTGTAGTGAGTCAGTTTAGCTTATTTTAAATGATTTATTTATATATTAATTTCTTTCAAAAACTATACTTTCAGCTAGGGCACTTGTACAAGTAAACTTGTAATAGTCGAAATTCTGGATGAAATAACATGCTTATAAATAGAAATTGCCAATAGACTTACCCTAAAAAAATAATATTGAGTAAAATTATTTTGAAATGAACGGAACGAAGGATACAAACGAAAAAGAAAAAATGGAAAATCGTAGAAATAAATTCCAGCTTTCTTCAATTTGGCTCTACACAACAGAAAAAAAAAAACTTCTAAAATACTAAAATATGAAGATGGTTGACTGTAGAACATAGATTCCTTCCGTAATATGAAAAAAGTATTTGTAACGAAGGCTTCAAGTTGTGTTGATCAAGGAAGAAAGTAAAAGTTCTTACTTAAATGGCAAAGAAGAACGAATAATAGAAATGGCTAAAACATTCTACTTCCTGTGCCAAGGAAAAAAAAAAAAGTTTTATTAATGATTCCGGAGAATATTCGCAATATTTTCGCCGTCAGCCTAAAGAGCAGTTCCAGATGCAATGGGAACAACAAATTGTGAAACATCCAATTTCAGTTATCGGTTTTCATGTTCTTTCTATCCCCCAAGGGGCGGCTGGGAGTTGTCTGTCTTTGCAGAGTTGACAATTGGCATAGCGGTCACTCACAAGGAAACCCTTTGTGGTGCAAATACAACATTCAGTTTTAAGTCGTTAAATTTCCTCTGAATTCAATGGTAGTATTAGTTTTCCATTTAAACTCCGGAGATGCTCACTAAAGGGCTCTGTTTAGTCATCCTTCACTCTCCTTTTGCACTGGAAATAGTGTAGGTGCTTGTATCCGAATGTGCTTGTAATTGTCTTCGCTGGTCAACTGCAGCGTTTTATATAAAAAATAGCTAATACCACAATTGAATTCAGATGAAAGTAAATGACAACTGAATTTTGGTGTAGTTTTATTTGTTCGAATGCGGGAGTTTTCTTTATGAGACAAAATTTCCTAATAAAACATCAAGCCTTGTTTTGCTATTTGCTGTGCCACAATAGTGAATTGAACCTATAGACGGACAAACTTACTCTGTAGATAATGAGTGATATTAATAAGCAGATAAGCTTCTCTGCTCGAAAATTTTAGCGTTTTGGGTTAAATCCATACTTTAAGAAAACTTCTGTTCTTTATTAATAAAATCACGGGAAGAGTTCTACGAAATAACATTGTTCCTGCACAGAGTTTTTTTTTTTGAGTAGTGTTTAACGCCCGTTTTCACTACTGAGGCACCACAGGCGGTGAACACATGATACATGAGATGAAATGATAAATTGGGAAAGGATTTTTTTTTTTTTTTTTTTTTTTAAGGAAGGAAGCGTTCCAGGCCTAAGTTTAGGTACCTCCCCGGCATTTGCCAGTTATGAAGACTGAGGAAAACCTGGAAAAAACCCCAGTCAGGGAGGACGGTCCTGGCGGGATTCGAACCGCAGACCTCCCGCTCACGAGTCCGTGCCTTAACGACCTCGGCCACCCGTGGCGGTGTTCCTGCACAGGGCAACTGTGACTTTAGGTTAATTTTCAATTATACAACTTGTGTTTATATTCAATTGTGAAAATATCGGAGCTAGACGTAAGTGAAAGGGCTATACTTATTCATATAATTAAGCATTGTTCTGTTATATTTAAAAGGATATTTTGTATCTGAAGGAAAGTTAAAATTACTTATTTTTAAGGAGATATGGGAGAAAAAGGGCATGGTAGCAAGAAATATTTTCATATATCAATACCGCCTAGCATGTTGCTTGGGCCATTTTTCAAAAGTGTTTTAACTCCCGTTCTTCCTACTGAGGCATCACAGACGATGACAATGGTAATACATGAGATGAAACGAAAAATTGAGAAATACATTTATGCGGGCTAAGGAAGCGTTTCAGGCCTAATTTTAAAGTATTTCCCCACCTTCTTTGTCATTGATGAGTACTGAGGAAATCCTAGGAAAATGTTAGTCAGAAAGAAATGCCATAGTGGGATTCAAACAGAAAATCTGCCGTTCATGAGTCGTTCTTTAGCGACTTGGGCTATTGTGATGCTATTTGAGCGTTGATTGTGCCGTTTCACTTTCAGTTGTTTTCTATTGGTGAATAAAGTCGATTGCTTAGTTTCAAAAGAAAATTGGTATGAATGGGGCCACTCATCCATTGCAATATCTGTGAAACAAAACTTAAATCTATGCTCTGATTTATGCGATATATTGCGCCATTCCACTTAAAAACCGCAATCATTGAGATACCTCCAAAATGAATAGTCGTCTATACGCTCTTCTACTTCCCAGCAGTGATTTGCTAACCACTGCGATCATTTATTTCATATCTATTAATAGACTTATACTTTTTAGAGAACACTTTCTGCTTTTTGCATACTTTAATATGACAAGATGTGCTCATAACTACAATCTGAATAACTGATACATGTTGAGTCAACAGATGTGGTGGCTTCTATTTTGAGTTGGAGCAATTACCTTGCTTTATAACACGAAACTGAGTTTCTGCACATGGCTGACACTCCCAGTATGAAGCGTAGGAAGCGTGAAGACAGTTTTGTATGCAAGGAATCAGTTTTATTAGTACCATCCAGAGTTCAGCAGATTCTAGTCGCGTAATATTTCAGCAACGTTGTGTAGATATGGTAACATATCCGTAGGCTTTTCACGAACCGTTCTACCTTTAGTTGAAACACAGCCTTCACGCTTCCTACGCTGCCCTGCTACGTTACCAATAATGTCACATTCAAGGTCGCTAACTGAAGAATTGTGACAAAACATCCAGGTGTCCACAGTGAAGTTGATATGCAAAATTATTTAAACATGTACAGGATTATTGTGCAAACATTATAAAGGTTGTATATTGCTGTTAACATATGCAAATGCATGACATTTTAAACACTTATGTTTTCCCCAAGGGCATAATTGACTAATAAGAATATTCAAAAGTATTATAACCGAAGTTTTGAGATAAACAAAAATGTTATAAATGTTGTATTCTTTGTGAAAAAGTACATAGTTTAAAGCAGCAAAGGAATAAAATATAGAATAATAGCTGTATGAGCATAGAAACCAAAATCTACGTTTTAAATGTTAAATTATCAGCCTTTTTGTTCATTCATGTGTACATTATAAAAACAATCGTTAAACTTTTCGTTACAGGGTATTATTTGAGTTGCGGACCTGTTTTCAGAGTATATATTTGCCTTGAAATGTGAGTACCGTTGAATTTGTACGCAGGAGGACTCTATAGGTTTTATTTCAGTTGCTATTACTTTATTTTCTAATTCTGTCACCCCAGAGACTCGACATTCAGTACAGACTGCGAAAGCTACTGAGCTATAAGTTGTTATACTGAACGAAGTTTACATTTCGGGAGACTTTTTATTAATTTAAAATCTTAAAAATTTCGTTTTACTAAACTGTGATTTGCAACTCCCTCCCCTCGTGAAAGCAATTCACGAAACATTAGAGTACTGTTAATAGTATTTACCCTTAAACAAACAATGAATTACAAGAAAACGAAACATGATACAAATTTAGGACATGTATTTATCGAGGAAAAGTAAATTGGAATAAAAAAGAAGGGAATTGCTCCTGAGGTAGGCACAACACCCACAGCATCAGAACAACTCTTTTGGCAGTGAACTACATAGGCTCAGGCTCGCCTGCTTCTTTGCGCCAGATTTTCTCGGGTAATTCGTAACAAATTATTTGAGTGCAAAATAATTCTCTGCACTAAAGTGTTGAACAAAAAGTATAGAAACCGTTTAAATACTTAGAATGAAATCTCGGAATACAAATTTCAGCTACTAAGCCCGATACACCAGTCTTATAAATGATATGCATCATCTCTCTCATTCCGAATCAAAATTAGAGAGCAGTGTTATCCTATATTATCAGCTATTACTGATATTAATAATGTTTTAGGTGTTTTATATATTTTAATTTAATATTTTAGCAATGATTTTTACTATTGTGTAAGGATACACTGCAATATAGTACTCGTACAAATGTTGAAAAAGTGTGTAATTATTTGTTTGTTTGCTTGTTTATGTAATTAAACATTTGAAATCAGTAATGACCAACTTTGAAATATATATAGAAAGAAAGTTTAGGATTTTAAAACTTAAATTTAATCTGAGGGGTCCGTGACAGCAAGAGGCCTTTAAAGGAAATTTATGGTAATCGGAAATGTGGGATCGGATAAAATAATAGGTAGAAAAATGTAAACGAAAGTATATTCTCTTAGCTATTTTGTCATTAATTGAAACGTTTTGACTTTGTTCAACAGAAACTGTGAATTTAATTGCATTCAAAAAATTAAACTCGACGTTATTAAGATAGCGAAAGGTAATGTCGTAACCGAACATAATTTTTGTATACTTACGGAAAGCTGTATTGACAGTAGGTCAAACTTGACGTCAGGTGAAAGGGTTTAGGAGCGGAGAGCGCCAACTGCTATTGTAGAACACGCATATTTGTCAGTTTCATGATAGAAATCATTTGTCTATCTCTAGCTGTAAGAAATACAGAGAAAGTGTAAATACGTTTGTTCTCTTATTGTGTATATTTTTACTACTGCTTTTACTTCCACGCTGTTTAGGAAATTGAGTCAACCACGTGGAACTGTAATTTAACACCAGTGGAATAACAAACATTATAGACATTGTATATATTAAGTGGAAGGGAACTAACTGCCGTTATATTATGGGATAATTTCATGCTATAAATGGAACAACAGTTTCTAATACCATTTTCGCCGTCGCAGCGTTGTTTGGCCAGAAAATAAATACTTCCTGCCTTATCTTTCATGCTCTATAATGTTTTAATGCTACGAAATTCATATTATACGTTTACAATAATAGATAAACAGAAATATAAGAAATAATGCCTGTGCTGTAATTCTCATAATTTGAAGCCTTTGACGTAAACTTACATGACAAATTTTATGTAATTTGGATTTGTACATTTTTATTTGGCCTCACTGAACTTAAGTTGTTGTCATAGCGTTGATGTTAAAATAGATTAAAAAGAGAGCATTGTTTTGAACTTGTTTTCGCAGTAAAGTTATACTAAGTGTTGCACTTAGTGCATTCTAGATTGTTAAGTCTGTGATATGTTGACACTGTTACGTATGCCTGTTTCCAGGGAATGTCCTCATGTCGAAGAGATTGCTGCCAGTAGCTTCAGTCTCTGACGGACTCCGAGCACATGTTGGGCTGTTGATATCCCTCAGGCAGTCGCATGGGACCTGAGGTGTAAAGTGACCTATAGGGGAAGTCATGACCAATAACACTGCACATGAGAAGATTCCGTTGGTTGCTACTGGTTAGTCTGTTCCCCGATCTAGATCAATCAGTCTCGAAATTAATTTTAACATCTCCTACATTAGACCTATGCACATTTATGGCAGCAATTTTCTTCACGGTAAATTCCTATCATCTTTGAGAAGGAAGCTGCACAAGCGGACGGACGGGCTGGGAACTCAGTCTACAAAGCGAAGCCGTGTCTATCCTTCTGTCCATCCGTCCAGCGCTTGCCCGCCGTCCGTCCGTCTTCACGTTGTAATTTGTGATTACGATGATTACCCATTAACGTGTGGAAAGGTGGGAGTGGAGGCTTCACGTGGCTAACATCACGATATTGTACAGCCCCCCGGGCCGCGAACCCGGGATCTCTTCGATTACAAGGCAACCTCGGCGCTCGGCCCTTCAATCTAAAGAAGTGATATCGTGGTATATCTAGCCCCTACTCTGCCGCTTATTTTCGGCATTGGGTACGGTTTCCCCACAAGACAATGAAGGCGCAGGAGAAGCAAGCATTCGTGTGGAAGATCAATCTGGGCAGCTAAATGACTAATAAATTTGCCGCTCTTGATATTTTCGTACGCCTAATTCAGGATCCGTGTTTCGATTGCTTATATCGCTACAGCACACGAACTCACAGCGGAGAGAGAACTCCATGCAAAAACTACCCTCCCAAGAGTAGGAGGTTTCCAACGATTACATATCATGCAGAGAAAGGATGCATGATAGACAGGAACTGTTCTTAAAGAACTGCAAGAAAATCACTATAGTGTTAGGTTAATTTATCTTGTTATAGACAAATAATGATTTTTATAATGGCTCAGTATTCCATGTAAATATTTTGGCATACAATTTGGAAACTAAACTACCATTAATGTATTTTTCGTGTATATCTCTAAAGTTAAGTCATCGATGCGATACAGAGAGAGAGAGAAAAAAAACGCTCCAGGTTTGGTCCAAATGCCTGAGGATACCTTCTTGCGAGATTTCTCTGTTCTTTAGAAATATTTCCAAGTGCCAACGTGCACCAGACTCATTTGCGCCATCGCAAAATAATTTGCTAATCTTTTATTGATTTATTTTACCACTACAGTCCTATGATGACTGAAGACAGATTAGTGAGTTATGAATTGATTTACTGCTAAATGAATCTGGAAACTAGAAGAGCTGAAGATCAGTGAAATGCATCCTTGAGCTATTAAGAGCATTGGGGAACGTATAAAACCTCACCCAGCAAGTTTGACCCAAGGCAACATCTTAACCTCCACTCCCTGCATTTGAAGCTGACTCAGATCAATGTTGTAACCAACAGATGTGACCACTTTATTCATCGTCTCCTTGTGAGGCGTTAAAACATTGAAAATAAAATTACAAACAAATAATTATATCTCACAATTTAAAATTGAGAAATAGAGGGAATGCTCTTAAGGCAGGTTAAGCTGATATATTACGTTTAAATAAAATGAAAAATATTTTATTTGGTTTGGTTAATAAAGCATCACGGCAGTAGCTTAATATTAATTTTACACCAAGACGACGTTTTGGCATATTCGTTTGCGCATTTCAGCCAATTATGAATATACGAAGATCCATAAAAAAAAAAAAAACAGAAATATCAAGATATCTCGATGAGTTATAACCTTCAATTGAAGAACATAATATACAAAGAACGTGTTTTTTTTTACAGGTTTAACTCAGTTATATAATACGACGATTTCGGCTTGAAAATTAAACTGAAGCTTTCAATGATCATTATACCTTATCAATTAGGATATAATAATTTCCATTCGAATCGGTGAAAATTAAAGGAATACATTGGATTGGGTTGGATTGTTAGGGTTAAAGAAGGATATTTCGCTACTTGAACCTTATTCGAGGGCTGGCCGTTTGTGCCTTCGTCCCCAGTGAGAGCGCCTCCAGAAAAGGTTAAATTAAGGGAGACGCCAAACGACCATGATTCAAGGGTGGGGAAGCACGGACGTAGACGGGATCCGTAATATTGTTTCCAAATAGATCATTCCAACATCGGCGGAGCCTCTTTTACATGGAATTCGAGCTCCTCAACACTGCATCCATACCGGCGTCCAAAATGCAAGCCACTGTTACACCGCACCAACCCACCTCGCCCTTTCAACCCTTTATCACAATCAACGGAATAAAATTATATGAAACGGGAGAGCAGAAAATTCAAAGAAAGAAAGTATTCATATCATCATTCGTCTTAGCAACCAGGGAAACTGGGAAAATACCCAAGGCCTGGTTTGACGACTCCAAGGAATTTCAACCCAAGTTCCTAGAACCATCTTGCGTGGTCAGAGGAATGCAAGTGAAGATGTTATACTTTTAGAAAAAGTTTTATTAACATAGAAGTGTGTAATAGACCTGGGGGCTTAACCCTCAAGAGCATTTTGTACATTCCTTTACTCCTAACTTTGTAATTGCAAATCTTCTGCGTTAGTAAGTTCCAAACTCTTTTCTACAGACTTAGAAAACTTAGCTCTTGCAGAATTGTTTCCCAATAGAAATGTTCTGTGTCTTTCCAGAGCAAGATGTGTTTTGCGGTCTCATCAAACTGTTAACAAAAACAGCATGTGGGATTTACTTGGTAGAGGCCCATCTTCCGTAGTTTCCGGAATGGCCAATGATCTGTATCATTCCAAAAATTTTCGTGGTTTTCTGTTTGTCTTTACTCACTGACTTTAGCCAGGGTACAATAGGATATTTTGATATGAATTTTGCCGAGTTCTTGAAAGTTATTCCATCTTATCTTGATTTCCTTCTTGGCCCACTGCGGTTTTGGCAGTTTTATTGCTAATGCGGCAGAAATTCAGGAAAATAAGGCATACAACTGCGGTGAGGCAAAATTCTGGAGAACATTAATAACATTTTTCAGCAACAAATCTCATTTTTAGCCATTAATTATATATAACTACAATACCAATAACTTAAAGAATAAACATATTTTTGTATAAATTTGACTAAATATGTATCCCTCTATCTGGAAATATATTAATCTATTTGTATATAAATTTAATTAAAAACCTGTTTCGAAATGTATTTCAAAATCGTTTGATTTGAATGATAGAGCATAGAGCATAAGCGTAGAGTAAAGTCATACATAATTTAATACACTTTTATTTGTTTTTAAATATATTAGTGTTTAATTTTTTTTTTTGATTTGGTTTATTTACGGACGCTCTTTAGCATCTCAGGTCATCAGCGTCCCATTCAATTTAGTGCGTGAAACGGCCGACAACTTTTGCTAAGAGGCCTCTTCTTTCAGGCTTGAAGTTCTTTAACGTGCCGTAAATGCACGACATGGGACCCATGGCTTTACTTCCCTTCCGAAGGAAGCCATACTTAGGATTTTTACGCCCGTAAAAATTCATCGGTCCTGTCCGGGATCGAACCCACGATCTTGATTTTAGGGCAAGTATGGTTACCACTACACCACCAGGACCGACTAGTGTAAAAGTATACATAAAACGCATTTATATAAGTTTACTCCCAAGTTGTGTTTTTAGAGACTCAATACATGGATTCTGTAATCCTGCAGTTATGCTATGGTTTGTTGCTGTTGATGTTTTAGTGTTTAATCAAATGAGGAATGAGAAGCAAAATCGACATTACTGCGGAAGATTTTAATAATAGTCCGATATTGTAGTTGGTAGTTCTAAAAAGTAGTAGTTTGTTACTCTGAACTATCCTAGTTTGTTTGTGCTTAGTTCAGCCTCATTCAATTTATTCTTTACTAAATAAAAGGTTTTAGGATTTTTTTGAAGAGAACTTTGAAAGCTGAAAATAACGGCGGTATTGATCTTTATCCATCCTCACGGCACGAAATTTGCAACTTGCACGTTCATAACATTAACGTTATCACCTGGTACACACATTGTTGATGTTTCATTGATCTTTTAATCAGATCATAATGTTTAATGATATCTTACAGGAACTGCCGGTACTTCTATCCCATAGCCTATAGAAAAAGTGTTGTTAGAAGAAATAAATATTTGCGTATATATCCGGTAATTAATACAAATATTCTATATTTGTTCTTTTTTATTACATCACCGAAGGAGTTGAGTTTTTTACAAAAGCAGAAAGTTGGTGCACTTCCTTTAATGAGTTGCATTTATCTTACCTTCATCATCAGCATTCCTTACGAAAATTCAAAATCAATAAGATTAAATCAGACAATAACCACTAAATTACATATACAGCAAAGAAACTAGTCTGTTAATCACATGATAACAAAACAATTTGTTTTTTAAATGAAGGTGAACTTCTCCATGACTTTAAAGAGCAGGGAATTTCTATTCAGTATTGTAACAAGCAGCATACATTGTTAAACTTTTTTATAGCTCTTTGCCAGCAAACTGCAGTGGGGTTCAGTTAAGTTAAATCTTATGAATTTACCCATTTGATTCTGAAAGCCTCAGTTCATAAGTTACATGGTCTTAGTATATGGAATAGTTAATGATTGATAAAAGAGATAACATTATAAAATTCTGTATAGGAAAACGAGGCTAATTGTATTACCTTAAGAAGTCGTTCAGAAAAAATTGAAGGACTCGTTGCAATTTCATACAATAATTACCAAATCAGCATTTTTCCTTCATTAATGAAAGGATCTAAAATGGAACAAATATGGTTTTAGGCTCCACTGTAGGAATCACAAAAACAATTGTGTAAAGAATGAATAGGTACATATATTGAATATGCTCTGCTCCTAATCCACTTAGTCGGTCCTGGTGGTGAAGTGGTTACCGTACTTGCCTCTTAAGCCCAAGATCGCGGGTTAGAACCCGGCCAGGACCGATGGATTTTTCGGGCGTAAAAATCCTAAGTATGGCTTCCTTCGGAAGGGAAGTAATGCCGTAGGTCCCGTGTCGTACATTTACGGCACGAAAAAGAACCTCAAGCCTGAAAGAGAAGACTCTGAGCAAAATTTGTCAGCCATTTCATGCCCTGAGTTGGATGGGACGCTGTTAACCTGGGATGTTAAAGAGTGTCCATAAATAAATCAAAGAAATTAAACCACTTACACCTTGCAGAAACTTCCGAAGTGCTGAGGTATGCGAAATGGAGATTCACGTGTTTGTCTCAAGTGCCGAAGTTTCACCTAGTTTCAATATGGGGGAAAAAAAAAAAAACGTGTACTATTTTAAAGAGAATCAAGGCAGTGACTTTTGTAGAGCAGTGTATATACACATTGTGAATACAGTATATAACAAAAAGATATGTCAAAACTTTGGGAAAACATTCCTCACATATACTGGATAAAAATACAATATACACATGGGTCCGGAATTGCTTAATTTCCTTTTAGAGGCTTTTTTCTACACCTGTACCATATAGCAGAATATTAAAAACCATAACTGTGGAAAACAGAAAATAATATACGTTCAAAATGTCCTGCATTAGAAAGGATACATCCATCAACCCACTGTCACATGAACTCCCTGATGAGCTGATGTATCCCTGGAGTATCTCGTATTGTCTGGCAGTCTTGCAGAATACGAATAAGAAGACTCTCTAGACCTTTGGCTAATCCATAGATGATATGAGATTCTGCCAACTCTTCATTTGAATACCTCATTATGTTGTACCTGGAACGAGCTGCGTAATCACACAGAACTGACACTACGTGCTCGGTGCTACGTTAAGCAATGAATTGAATGGCATAACAAGCGGACTACGTGGTACATAAGTACCACAACTATGGGGAACCTAGGAACTAAGAGCAGTTACAATACCCCATTTAACCAGAAGTGAAAGCGAATGTTCACTACTGTACGCATTAAGCAACTGTTCTGTTATGGTACTATTGTCATAGGACAGCTATGCTGGCATTCTAACTTGAATATCACACCGTGTAAGCGGAATTGTAGCCAAAGGGATCTAACAACGAAATAAAACAGTTTCGGACCCATGTTTATATAACATATTTGCCCCCTCTATATGCAAGGAATATTTCCCCAAAATGTTAACATGCCTTTTATTTACATTCTGTATATTGCAACGTAATATGCTGTTTATGAAACAAAGTTAAGTGCACTTAAACAGTAATGATTTTTCAGGCGGAAGCTTTATTTTTGATTCCATTTATTTACGGATGCTCTTTGACATCTCAGGTCATCAGCGTCCTATTCAATTCAAGGCGAGAAACGAGAGACAAATTTTGCTCTCTGGACCCATGACTTTATTTCCTTTTTGAAAGAAGCCATAATTAGTATTTTTACTTCCGAAAAAAATCCATAAACCCTGGTTGAGGTTGAACCCACATTCTTGGGTTTAGGAGGCAAGTATTGTTTACTACCAGACTTTTTTAATGGTGCGTAACGCCCGTTTTTACTACTATGGCACCACAGGAGGTGAACACTCATGATACATGAAATGAAATGATATATTGGGAAAGGATTTTTTGAATGAAGGAAGCGTTTCAGGCCTAAGTTTAGGGTAACTTCCCGGCGTTTGCCATTAATGAAGACTGAGGAAAACCTGAAAAAAACCTCAGTCAGGAAGGACGGCACTGGCGGGATTCAAACCGCAGACCTCCCGGTCACGAATCCGCACCTTAACGACCTCGGCCACCCGTGGTGGTTTACTACTAGATCACCAGGACCGAGAGGTGGAAAGCTTGAATGTGTAAAATTATTGGGTTGTATTGAGTAACTTGTAGAAAATACTTTTGATCAAATGAGTAATATTTTATATAAATGTGTTAATAACATAATGAATGATGTGTATTAACAAAAAGTGTCACCAGTCTAATTAGCAAATCTAAACTCCAAATGTTATGATTTTACAGGGTCAGAAGAAGAGCTTTTTTTAAAACTAAAACATTACTTCAAAATATTATGAAATTCATTATATTTATTATATAATATAGTAAGTATTTTGAGTCTTATAAACAATTTCAAACAACATTTCAAAACTTTTATGTTTCATTTGATAAAATTATTAGGAAGTAATAACTTCTATGGATACTGATTGGATGGTTCAAATTTATAATATATATGCGGAAAATTAAATAGCTTCATATGGAAAAGTCAACCTTGATGCAATCTTAAGGTTTTATAAAGTGACTACGGTCTCCGCATTCTTTTATGGTACAGCGTGTTGGACACTAACTCAACAAAATGTATTAGGATACAGACAGCAGTGATACGATTTTTAGGATCAATTTTAGTATTCCAAATGCTGAAACGAAGATGTCATACAAAATTTAAATATGGTTATATAATTTGGTAAATGAAATAACCAAAATGAACGAATAGCTTAAAACGCATATAGAGTGGTAGATTTCCTTAACAAATTTTGAACTACAAAACTATGAGAAAGAAAGATAGACGCCAACCACAGGAATTTTGGAGGGAGCTGTTTCTTGTAGATGAAACAGTTAAATATGACTTATTCTGGAAGATGTTGTTGATGATGATCATGTTGTTGATGATGATGGTTATAAACTATGAGTTTTGTAAAATATTATTATTGCTGCAAGCACCAGTTTTCACTGAAATATTTAATATGTTTTTAATGTAAAAAACAGAAAGGCTAATAATTCGTAGATATTATAAAGTCTATGTTTTTAAGTTTGCATGACGAATGAGGTTTCCCAATGTAACAATGAAAACAATTATTTTTCAGTAAACAGTGTTAAAATGTTAAAAGGATGTTGGAAGGGGAGGTTTGGTGTAGAAATATGAGGTTTATGTACTGGAATTAAAATAACGAAATGCAAAAAATTGCAATCATATAAGATTGTAATAGAATTATTTCTTTGTTTTAAGAATAATCCTTCGGAAATAACATGTAAAAATGCACAGGTACCAAAGTTTAATTTTTTAAAATAGTACATTGTAAGGAATATATTGAATAATACATATGACAGAAAATATGAAACATTAGCAAACACCACAATGAAGAGAAAATATTCGAAATTCTACATACTATTATATCACCGACTGAAATATACGACTCAGAACATTGAAACTCAGATATTGTACAAAAGTATTTTGGGTAAAGAGTGAAATTTTAAATTTTCGATCAAATATAAGATAATACTGTTCGTAAGATAGCAGAATAAAACATTAGAATTAAATAACAAGATAATTTAAGAAAGCCAAAGTGGAAAAGTAAGCTAATTTCATACCTAAAAGGTTCCAGTCATATTTTAAAGGAAGAAACTGCAGAAACAGATTAAAGAATATTTCAGAATGAATTAAAAATATGAATGGGTGATAACTTTGAACGCAAAAGCAGACAATTACAGACGAGATTGTCTCACACACACATACACACACACACAACACACACACACACATACACATACATGCATTTTCAGAAGAATAGCTTGTCTGTAATAAAAGAACATTGAGAAGTTAGAAGACTCAAGAAGTATTTGGATCTGTTATTATGACCTTCCATTGTGATTCAGAGAGAAATGAAGAAGAAAGTTTAGAAAGAAAGTATACAATGGAATAAATAATAATAATAATAATAATAATAATAATAATAATAATAATAATAATAATAATAATAATAATGTATAAATGTACGCTCCACAGAGCATGGAGTATAGTTTGAATTACTTTTTGCTGTAATCATTCAGCGATTCTTGGACACTTTGACAGATTATAGTGATCACACAGCTCGCAGAGACAACTTTTATTTGGGTGATGATATTTATTTGTTGTATATCTGTGTACCACATTCCGGGCGATGATGTCCTTCTAATCTTCGTTTTCTTTGGTCCAATTTTTGTGGAATTCGGTGCAAGGCAATTACATTTTCAACCTCAGGTCTTCGATATATAGGTTTCTTTTGCTTGTGTATTTATGTAGTGGAATATCGCTAACCTACTCTAAGGGCGTGTTTCAAAAAGCCTGCTTTAACATTTCCCATTCTTTCGCAGTCAAATGGTGTAATTCTGTCCCAAAATATTAATATGTTGAAAGTTAATATTGGAGCTATATCTATAATAGAGTGCAATAGTTTCGTTGCATATTCGAGAGACAGTTTAGGCAAATTATTTATCATTTATAATGCTGATAAAAATATGTAAATGAATTATCGTGAAAACAGTTCTTGTCCAAAAATTAAAAAAAAGAGAGAATAATGATATGGATACCGTCTGTAGACAGAAAGGTGAGTAGTACCAGTTTTACAAAATATATTCGTATAACAAATTATTATTGTTAGATTCCTATTAAAAGCAGCACACAAAATTTTAAAATGCGGTGAAGAAGATAGAAGATTATTAGAGACGCAAAAGGGAGAGAATAAATGTTTACCATCCTGCAAAATTAGTGAAACAGAAAACTTTTGATGATTGAAAAAATGAACGCCCGTGTTTTACTACAGAGGCACCACTGGCGGTGCACACTGATGATACATGACATGAAATGATATATTGGGAAAAAGTTTGTTTTTAAAGAAGGAATCGTTCCAGGCTTAAGTTTAAGGTACCTCCCCGCATTTTCCATTTATGAGGACTGAGGAAAATCTGGAGAAGCCTCAGTCAGGGAGGACGGTCCTGGCGGTGTTCGAACCCCAGACCTCCCGCTCACGAGTGCGCGCCTCAACGATCTCGGCCACCAGTGGCGGTACTGTTGATGATGTCTGCATGTAATTGACTTGTATTTCAATATTGTTGGAAGTGTTCAGTACAATTAAGTGAAATACTTTTTTTCTATTACTTTAAATTTTCTATATGTATTCGACACAAGTGTTACAGCAGAATACTTGAACAACAATGGGATGAAATGTTTATGGAGTTCTACAAGCTACCAAACAAAAATTTCAATTACTCTGTAATGGCATAGAAAGGGCAGACAATTTTTACTCTCTTAAACAAAACAATAGTAACGGTGCTAATGCTGAGAAGTGAGATAACAACAGTGGAGAGAAGCCGTAGGTATTAATTAATGCTATACTAACAAAGGGATACATAAGACACTATTTTTTCTGCAGAATTTTAAAACAGCCAAATTTATAAAGTTTTGTTTGTTTATTTATTGAACACTAGAGTACACAACTAATACATCTGCGCTTTCTCATTTGAGATTTTAGTAATTTAATATTTATCTTCAAACTTATATATCATTTAATGTATTTACTCCACTTCAGCAAATCACACCATTACATAAAATATTTATTTTGTTCCGCTACTGCAAAATATATTGTATTATTTCCTTTAAAAAGAGCGCATGTTCCTACATGACCATATTTACTCTAAATGTTTATATCCTTAATGAATTGCAAATAATTATGTTCATATGATAACATATACCCCCTCCATAGTCTAGTTAAAGCTTGACTTCAGAAAAATAATGTGTATATATACATTGTGAGTAACTGTAACCTTTTTTAATTGGTTATCTCCTGAGAAATTTACGAAATCGGACGGTTGATTTTATAATAAACTCTTCAATTGTATGGCTGTGGGAACAGTTAATAGTTGGAAGAATCAAGAAGTTCTTGTAGTCTATCAATGGGATAAAGTCTGTAAAGTATAATTTAATAAGAACAAACAATGGTCCAGCCATAAGAGCGATGAATAATTAATTTGACTACTGAAGATCTGTTTGGATCAGTTCTTGTCGACGAGTCTGGGAACATCAGTTCCCAGAAGAAGAACCGCATATAAAAGCGAAGGTGTGTCCTTAATTTTACTAAACGGTTCAGATGACGTACAAAAGAAATGACCCCCTTCTTGAGACAAGGCCCTGCTTTTTGAAACCCGGGTCGATGACTACATGGAGAGGCAGATATAAAGAGCGGGCGAGGAAACGAGGCAAGGGAGATTACAAGAAGAGGGGGTGACAGGTACTTTTGATTTATTGGTTCCCCCTCCTCCATTTGAAAGTTCTCACTGGCAGTAATCTAATTACAGGCATTTAGCCAGTGGAAATTACAAGGTCCATATTCCCGACAGGGAAATCAAAACGCCGCCGCAAGAGTGAGATAGAAAGAGAGAAGAACGTACGGGGAAAAGTTCTGGCGGGGGCGGGACGCACTAAACCTTGCTTTCTTGCTGTGTAATCTTCTTCCTGTTCTTGCCTCGAGAGTATTACATATTGCAGGATCCGAAAGCCTTGCATCATAAAAGGCGAAGTGAGACGAGAAAGAGCCTAAGGTTTTTCTGTAGGCACTAGAATTAATGGTCAAGACAATTTTCATTAGCAACTTTGAAAGTATTTGGAAGTGCAGGGTTGGTTCCGTAATCAAGATGTAGACAGTTTCATGGTTAATTATTTGCCTTTGAATTGTGTTAGCTATGGATAAAAGTTTAACCTTTTGTTGTTTCTGTATGTGTCAGCAAAAGTGAAGAAATACACTCATATTAGGGAACTGTATAAGTGAAAACACTTTTAGAGGAAAATAAAACATCAAGCTCTTCATTTATGGTGAAGCTTCAACAACTTGCTATACGGTTTTAAGAGCTTCTGAACCCTCAATAATAATTCGTTCTACACAATTATCACTTTCACTTATTAAGGATCCGAGAGGTGAGAATAGAACTTCAAATTGCAGATTGACTGACAGCATGTCTTTCTTATGACCCGTAAGTCCAGTAAGTTCACCACTTCAATCTAATTTGCTATACGTCATATGATCGTCCAAAAGATCTCGTATACATGTATATGTTTGTTTATACTTCTTCAAGAGCTACTGTTTATTTACTTATGTCTTTACCTGTTAGCCATTACTCAGCTAACCTCCGGATTATCGTCCGTTCTATGAACCATTTCGTATCATATTTGAGCGTCTATTTCCTGGTTGTTTACGCACTGTAACTATAGAGCAGTTAATATTTTAACAATTACTGCGTAATAAAACGAGAACCATATAAGTCAATCCTGCAATATTTCTGCATGCACAGAAAGTGCCGCTAATTAAATGTTACTGGCACTACATCAGACCATAATTTACTGCCGATAATGCAAACGAAAATAAACGGTCTCCCGAGTAAATAAAATAAAATACTCAAGGATATAAATGAAAGGAGCTGCAGAAACTGCCTTCCACTGTTGGTCTTACATATTTCTACATTTCCGTTAAGCAGATATCCTCTCCCGCTTAAGTTCTCAATTATAAATGGAGAAGTTTCTTGAAGATATCAACCACGAGCTACAGAGTGTGTGAGATTGATTTTTTTTACATAATGCGCTCCAGTCATACATCTGCTAGTCACGCCAAGCAACTGTCTTCCGTTTGGGCGCTCCAACCTAACATATTCCGTTAAAATCATGTTCCAACTTGAAGATCCGTCTCTCTCTCTCTCTCTCTCTCTCTCTGTAAGTGTGGAACACCGAGTGATCCAATCATCTGATGACAGACACGGAGGCGGGGGACTGCATCAGCCGATAAGCCATCTCTAGGCCAGCTTAGCTACTCAAGTCGGGGGTTACCGAACTGCTACGTTGACCTTGAGTATCACTCCAGTTAGGTTGTTTCAAGTGAAAGAAACATGTCTCTAATCCTAGAGTACGTTTACTACAATAATAAATGGCAAATACTACACCTAATATTTCTGTACTATTCCACGTGTGTTTATTTACTATTCGCATGTTCGTTCCAACTCAACTCATATTGTCACCAAATTATTTGAAGAGAAAAACTGATCAAATTCTGAATCGTAATGCGATTCATAAGTTAGTAGTATTCACTCACTTTAGATGAACTAAAGGATATAATAATCAAGAGATCACTTTAATTTCTAAAAGAGAAGTAAAAAAGATAATGAGAAACTTTATAAGCATTTGCCTGATTAGATTGTCACTCTGATGTTTTTATTACCAATTTTTCTTTTGCCTCAACTGCCGTCCCGGCTCTAGTGTAACCCGGCTGACCGTGAGAAATAGCTTATCTGTGCCCGCGCCGCGTCGGTCATCAGATAATTAAATAACTGGATATATGAACACTCGTGCAAAAGAAAGCACATGCTGAGCCATAACCCATTTTGTAGTCCTGCACTTGCAATTAATGAACCTTTCCACATAGCGAATACCACTCGAATGGTTTAACTAGTGTATAATTGGTATATGTGTACATAATTATACTAATGAAGAAACTGACCCATACATAGTTATTAAGCAAAGATTTAATCACTAGAATAAGCTGTTCAAAAGTAATAAAAAGGTAACGTGAGTAACTACTAAGGAAAAACGCGACATCATACAGGGGGATTCACTGAAGTATGAACTAACAGTTCAGTCATTGACTTTATCAATTAGAGGAAAAACTACTCAACCTATAATGTAGTTCCTTCTCATTTCTCGCCTGCTGACAACAGAGTATAATGTAGGGCTACGAGAAAACCAGCTAAACGCGCGCGCATAGCAGTAACAGTTTTCATTGGTTCTTACTTTATTGGATCTCCCTGCAAGCACACAAATACAAATGTATGTGGATGGTTGTGACATATTGACTACGATTAGTAAGAAATATAGTGCGCTAAAGTTATACATTGATAACTATTTTATATAATGAATTAATTTATTTACTTTAATTTAAAATTTTTGTCATCCCTGAAGCCTAAGAGTTTTGGATTTAATATTTATTAGATACATTCTTCTTAGAGATGGGTATCGATGGATACCGCACGATACACGAGCTCGATAATTCGTTAATACAATAAATTTTAACTAATTATTACAAGTATAGCACATTTTAAAGCCGCCGCAAGACACATTTCATTCTTAGCAGGTAGGAAGTATTAAGGATTTGAATGCCCTTCTAAGCCTGACCTCCAATCCCTTATATATCTGCAGAAGCTCTGGCGACAGATGTCAGAGCTATAATTTCTTTAAAATCCACGTGCCAAGGCAATAAAACGTGTTGAATTGCAATATGAAATATATTTTTTTGACATGCTGCAGCAATAATTTATAGCATGTTTTACGCTTTTCGCTTTTACATTTCGCGATTGACTTTTTACGGATACATAAAAGAAGTTGTGAACTCTTTTCAATTGAATTCTTTAGTGTTGATGGCGCAACTTGCCGTAATTTTAAAAGGAGTTTTTCCTGAGGTGGAAAATCTCCCAAAACTAGCAATCTAAAGAAATTCATAACAAAGCTTTTACTGAGGACAAAAAAAAATACCAAACTAAAAGCAAACAGACAAATTGCCTCAGTGAAAATGCAACAAGTCAAGAAGTAACAGTGGACAGCTGTGCCCTTACTTTCGAAGTCACCGTGCCTATAACAACAACAATAGTCATAATAATAATAATAATAATAATAATAATAATAATAATAATAATTTACTTTAATACGAGTCAACCTACATCTTTTCTGGACAGAAAATCCAACTGTAAATCAGAAGACAATCGATCAAATTTAGTAGAACTGTTCATTAAAGAATGAACATTTCTCTATGACAACGTACTTTTCATATTAATAATTTCTTCTGATGATGAAAAATGCCTGCCGCCAAGGTGTATCTTCATTTTGCGGAAAATAAAAAAGTCACACGGGGCTTTAGGGATGGTGAGGGACACATTTGACATTCATTTTTTAGAGATATTTAGCAACAGCCTGTTCGATGTCATACCGTGCTTTACCATGGTGAATCCAGCTTGGTGTACGGAAATGTGATGAAAATAATTTGTAGGGCGAGCAGGAATATTAGATACATGCCTAAATATTCTCATGAGCACTGAACTGAGTGGGGAATTAATGCATTGGTGTTATTGTGTTCGTTTGAATTTAATAAGTTGGTTTAATAATTAGGTTAAATTGGAATTTTGTCCGTGATATGACCTTGCAGAGTTTTAGGGACACCTGTAGTATTGCCCTGTTACAGTTGTGTGTGCAGGTAGAACATACTGGTAAACCAATCCTTGAATATCTAAAAATGAGAGGGCCATAACTTTCCTAGCCAAAAACTGCCACATTTGTTGTATTGGTGTTGGTGACCATACAGATATTTGCTATTTGTTCTTAGGATCGAAATGATGCAATCAAATTTCACCATAAGCGATCGCCTTTGAAAGAAACTCCGTATCTTTAAGTACATGGAAACCTGCACGCGGCTGTCTTTTCGTTTGGGAATCAGCAGTCTTGCAAACTACCATTTCATGTGCAACTTTTCGCTTACCAACGTGTGGGTGGCAATCAGAATTTGTTTCACTATTTCTGAAAGTATTCCCAACGTTATTCGACTGTTCTCTCTCATAACGAGAGCAGCGATGTTGACATTTTCTTCCTTTAGAGCACAATTTTGAAATTCGGGTGCACTTTCCTTTGAAAATGATTGCTTCTCCTCTTTAAAATATTTAAACCATCTGCGCTATAGGGAAGAACAAACTCTCCATAGGCCATCTGTAACATTGATAGGCTGCAAATGAAGATTTGCTTTGAAGAAAGCACAATTTTAGAACAGCATATTGTTTGTCACTATTTTGCTTTAAGCGGAACGGAACATGTCTCAACTTCCACACCTCCAACAGTTGGGAACCAAAGGTGACAACAATAAAAATACTCTCATGTGTACATTATGCATTAAGCTAACAAAATATTGTGAAATTAAATTTTAGCTCGAGAATCATCGTAATCATTTATGCCTGTAAACATTATGCTTTTTTTTTTTTGAACAGTCCTCATAATTACCAGGAAAAAGCAAAATGATATGCAAGGACACCAGCCATTTAACATTTACCAAAATTATGGATTTAAGTAATTAATTTAGCACCTTGAACCACTTTAGGGTTCACCAATATAGTTGTAAAATGTTAAATGTTTTATAATAAAAAATACACCGCAAGTGGTTCATATCAATTTGTTTCATATATTAATACTTTCAAAATTATAATAAAATGAGAAATGTATATTTTATTTCATAAATAAGTGAATGTGTCAATTATCGAGACAAAAACATGTATACATATCGAGTATCGAGAAAATTTGGTATCGGCCCATTTGTATTTTTAATTTAAGCATGATCTTTTTCAGTAAAGGCGCTAATTACCAAGTATTTTGTTAATTGAATTGAGAATAATTTTGAATTGAAGCATCACTCAGGCATCTTAATCCAGGAAGTGCTGAAACCTGTAAGCACCTAGAGGAACTGAACATTTTGTCCTATTTTAAGAAGCTGTCTAAAGTTGCGTCATAAAATAACATCCTAATTTTCTCCTTCTACATGGCAACCCAAGTAACTGCCAGTGTGTATATGTTTATGTAATATGAGTTACAACTTTAATATTGCTTCTTGAGCTTATTAGAGATTTCACGTTTCGAGTTTGAAATGCATAATTTCCTATTGGACCTTTTCAAGAACAATTTAACGACCCTTTTAACGACATGAAATAAAATATTTTCATGTTTCTTTCAAGCCAAATGCTCAACAGAAGCTTTTCTTACCACCCAGTAATTTTTTTAATTTAAGCATCGACACAAAAGTTTGCAGCACATGCGTGTTTATGTCAGTGGTGCTTTTCCCGTGATACTACGATATCCTTTCGTATTAATATGTGATAATCGTCTGTTTACTCGGAGAATTAGTCATACAGCTCCTTTACAAATCGAGTTAGCATAATACTGAGAGGGTTTTTACCCAATATCAATAGCTAAGCGAAGCGCGCGCTGGGTCAAGGTCAGAGTAGTCACCTATCATAATAACAACTCTGATGGCTACACGTGAACCGTCAGTTGCAATTTTCTCTTACGAGAGCAAGCCTTTCTGTTATTATAACCCAATTTTACGTTAGGAGATCAATATAACTACCCAGTTTTATGTTAGGAGATCAATATAACTCAAATGTTTGGGTTATTATAGTCTATTAGTAGTTCGGTGATATTAATATAGTACTTTATGATCTAAATTGCACTGTGGTGTATTTTATTGAAAGGTTATCACTAGAACAGAGAAAGAAATAACGTTTACAGGAATAACTCTGACATGTGAAGAACTTAAAGAAAATATAAGCCAAAATTGGAGAACTACGGGAGTAGAGTGTCTAAATTGAATGCAAATTTGTAAAAAGATAAAGAAATGTGGACTGCAGGTGGACACTACCTCAGGCACCTCCTATAACACAGGTTAATACTCATAATGTAGTAAAACTAATATTGTGTGCTTGCTGTTATTGATCAACGATGTACGAGTAAAAATTAAGAGAGGAACATGCTCATGGACTGAACTGGTGATTGTCGCAACCTTGGTTCCGCGCGACTTGCTTTCAATGATAATGCAGTAATTCTTGTTTATTTATTTATTAAGAGATTAAATGATTATATACATTTCCGGATGCTTAGATAGTTCAGAAAAATATATTTATAATAATTATTTTGCGCCAAATGTTCCAGGGACAAAATATAATGATAAAGCCAACAGTTGAACATTAGGGAGCGTTATTTCGTAATCTCCGCACATGTACTTGTATATTTCTGAGACAAAGAACTTAACAACGCTGTTAAAGAATGGTAATTAACAAATAGCAGCAGAACAAAGCTTATTATTAATAAAGTTAACCATCTCCGTATTGTTTAGGGCTTAATGTAATCACCAGAAATGTAAAATTTAGACCAAAGCTACAAATCTGATTATTTTTGTGGTTGTCGATAGTTTAGATGTTGACTTGTCTAGCCATGCATTGCACGAAAAAAATCACATTCATCCATTACACGAGGTATTTCTGCGTCTTTGTATTTTTTGCCGTTCTAAAATTTAAGGTCATTAAAACATATAGCTGACGCATATACGGTTTGCACGTCCTGGAGAAACGCTGCTGCGCTAGCCTGTCTTGCATTATGAACTTTCCTATTAATTTCGACACTGAAGTGCTTCTAATTTTTAGGAACGCTCTTCACACTGGAATTTTGGTTTGATCTAAAAACCAGAAAAACTAATTATTTTGCACAAAACTTCGCATTTAGGTGTCCGGTTTGTGATAAGTGCATGGAGAATCAATTAAATTTCTTATGAGACAATAAAAGCGGTTGGTATCAAATAAACATAACGCAGCTTCTAGATCAGTTAACAACAGAGGAAAAATTATATGGCTGGTTCCAGTACTGTGAACGGCACACTGCTCAAGAATGGTTAAACACAATACGTGAGGTGTTTCATGTTATAGAAATTAGTTTTGGTTTGTGTCTCTCGCACCCTCCAGTGTATAATGCACATTTCTGGCCCTCGCGTTCCCAAAATTAACCAGTTGTGATTTTAGTTTGAAAGAGAAAGTGTTTCGCACATTAGAAATACTTTACGCTAATATTTCAATTGATGAGCTTAAACGAGTGAGTAATAGCACATTCTCGCAATATGGGCTTATACAAACGGAAGGAAACTTTCAACTTCTACTCTAAAGTAAGGTTCGTAATACGTATGTGCTTCCGACGTTGTAAGGAGCAT
This sequence comes from Metallyticus violacea, assembly GCA_030762175.1. NCBI lineage: Eukaryota > Metazoa > Arthropoda > Insecta > Mantodea > Metallyticidae > Metallyticus > Metallyticus violacea. The sequence continues at coordinate 213,120,120 of CM060846.1, read as the reverse complement.
TTCACCGGCTGATGCTCAACCTGTCGCCCGGGAGTCAGTCCACATGACACGGCCGCCATTTACATAATAAGAGCAAACGATGGGGACAAACTTCCGGAAGTGATTCCTGACAAGGAAACTAACAAACAAGTGCATATGAATATATGTCTGAAAATGTACAGAAATATTGTGGTTTGAGTAGTAGTATAGTGCAGATAAAAATATCAATGTTACAGGACACCAAAATACAGCCTAATGTATAAGTCATTGTGGCAACGTTACAGGAGATGTTCGAAGTGCACGCCATGTGCACATCATGAATTGCCACACCCGTTCCGATGTTCCCTCTTGTACCTGAAGAGCGGTGAAGGCTTCATTGACTTATTGTTTAAATGTATGCTGATTAGGCACCGGACCAGCATAAATGCCGCCTTTCAGGTGCCTCTATCAACCCGTATCAAGTTGCTCTACTTACAATGTTTCTGTACATTTACGGACATACTTGTAAGTTGATATGTGCGGTTTTGTTCGTTTCCCTGTCAGGAATCACCTCCTGAATTTTGTGTCCCAATGTTCGGCCTTATCCTCTGTATTAATAATCCTGTATTTCCACCAAGGACATCATTGTGTAAAAATTAATTATTCTATAAGTCAGGGTTATTTTATTTTTGAACAATTTATATCTAGCCTGTCCAACTCTGGGCCCGTGATGTACCTGTGGTTTCAAATATAACCGGAATGATTGCTTTAAAAATGCTTTACTATAAAATGTGTTCTCTTACATTTCAAGCTCCAAAGTAATTTCCCTTCCCGGCTTCTATACACCCTGGTAGCTGTATAATCCATTTTTCAGGAAAGTAGTTTGTGTGCGTATCCACTTAATACAATTCAGATCACATCTTCATAATCTTAAAACCGCATTCCATCCACGTATTTTAAGAATTTTCAATAAGCAAAAATCACTTGAAACCACACCTAGGCTGTAAGTTAAGTGGTATAGGAAGTTCAACTTTATGTTTAAGACGCTTTCTATTGTTCCTGGCAGTATGAGGTCTCGCATTTTCATGGAAAAAGGAGATTACTTGGATGGAATATTTTTCTTCGCATCTGTTGACGAAATTTCAGAATAATAATCTGCATTTACTGCTCTGCCTTCCGAAGAAGGTCCATATGGATAATAATTTTTTCAACCCAGCTTTTTGTTCTCGTTTTCTTCGGTCTAGAACTGATATGGCACAACTCTCTCCATGACAGCTCAGATTGAGAAGTAAGAACACAGGCTTCATCCGTGGCTACTGTGGATTTCATAATAGTACTTCTTCTTCTTCTGCTTCTTCTTCTACTTCTTCTAATTGTTCCAGAAAATAGCTGGCCACTTATTATTATTTTTTTTTTACAGTTGATGAGCCAGTTTTTCTGAATAAGCGCATTAGCAAGGTTCATGTTTATTGAAGAAAGGGAAATTTTCTTATCGACGATCATGTGGTTCATTTTTAACCCTTCTTCCTTTCCAACATTTCAGGAAATTAAATACACTAAACTTATTTTGCTATATTCTTTGGTTTGACATCTCAAACCAACAAACATAGTACAAGGCCACCAAAACTACTGATGATGCCCCATTGATGTTAACATAGAGTAGTTTTCTTGCGTTTTGTTTGCTACAGGTGAATAACACGCAGAGATTTCTTCCTCGTTAAAGCACCATTCCCCCGAAATCTGTAATAGCAGAGTGCTAAGTTTGAACATTTCATCAAAGTACATTACAAGTCACCACTTACCCTGCATCATTTATTCAAAGCTGTTTTGATAAACAATCTGTTGAATGTAATGACTAAATTCACAGTGAAACACAGCGGCTTAAAAGAGGAAAACTTTGGAATGATTCTGTGATTTTGTTGATGAAATTTATGCCTATAATTTTAAAACCAAATTCGGGTGACATTACTAGATGGTACTTTACTGGCGGACACTTCGCAGAGAAAAATGAGATATATACCAGTAATGGTAACTGGTGTAAATTGTTTTCCGGAAAATGTTTAACTAAGCACTGCAGATTTAAAAGGGAATTCTTACATATTTCAAGTCTGTTAAGAAACTGCCAGTCATAATATAATTTTAGAAAATGTTATAATTCAGTTTGCTAAGATATTTGGTAAGTTATCAACTATTAAATTTAAAAATAATCCGTATTGGTAGTTCATTTAATTCGTTGAGGGTCCACAAGTTTCTGGCCTCACCGATAAAGATTATCGCCTTCACAAAATCCTAATCTGGTGTCACACCTTATCTGCTAAGTAAATAATTGCAGTGTAACTTCCTCGCCGCTGTGTTCAGTTGTTCATATATAGTTTCATAAAGAAGGCTATGAGTAGAAGATTGTGACATGTTCCAAATGGAGTACCGAGCTGTTATTAAGTTCTTCACAAAAGGACTTACTCCTAATGAATTAAACAGGGATTAGACGGTGTATATGGGGAAGCATCCTCCTCATATTATACCATAAATGAATGGTCCATTTTTTCTTTCGATGGGTCGAGAAAGCATTGAAGACGAAAAGCGTCGGCCTTTGGAGGTGCTCACTCCTGAAAACTTCGCTCTTGTGGAAAAAACATTATGGAAGACCGGCGGCTCAAAGTTACAGAAATAGCAGCAAGGTTGGGCCTTCCCAACCAGCAGCAACGAGTCATCTGTTGTCAGGCATTTTGGGGCTCTGCCGTAGCAGCGCGAAAGAAGTTCTGCAAACCCATTGTTAAAGGAGATGAAACTATGGTCCTCTACTATGATCCCTTGTTCAAAAGAAAACAATGGAATGGCGTAAACCTGGCGAAGCATCGCCTCTAAAGGCAAAGGCCACTCAGTCAACCAAGAACATCACGGTCACAAAATTTTGGGACTGTGAAGGAGTACTCTTCTTTGACTTCAAGGAGAAGAAATGGGGAATTCTGTACTGGCCTACTGCACAGGCTACGTGCTTCCATCAAAGAGAAAAGGCGAGGAAACAGGGTGGTGGTGTGCACTTCCTTCACAACAATGCTTCTGTGCACACTGCTCTTGTTGCAAGGGAAACTGTGAAGAAATGTAGCTTTAAGGAGATCGACCATCCACCCTACAGCCTAGATCTATTTCCCAGTGACTATTTCCTCTTCTGAAAATTCGAGAAGGACCTTTGAGGAAGGAAATTTAAGTGTGACGAAAAAGTGATGGATGCTATTCATGCCCATTTTCCAGACAAGACTTCTGACTATTTTGGGGGGTTGAAATGTTAATTTAAAGATGTGAGAAGTGTATTTTAATAAAGTGTAACTATATTGAAAAGTGAAATAATAGTTTGTCTTTATCATACCTAAAGAATGGCTAGGCCGGAAACTTATGTACTTACCCTTGTAAGTGCACTTGGGCCGTCTAGTAAAGGTATAATTCTTTTTTTAAACATCCTGTTTTCTTGTTTTTATTCCGTAATATTAAATTTTTATTTCATCTTTAAAACCGTAATAAACTAATAATCGATCGCATTGACATGTTTACACTTAGATGATGCATTGAATGTATCTTGTTTCAACTACAACTCCTTTTTCAACGATTTTAGTGAATATGTAATATAAAATTTCACGTTAATTACATTAATGTTTTAAGACGAAAAGTGCTAATGCTGATGCATATCGCCAAAATCAGTCATGATTTGATGCAATAAAACCTAAAAGTTTATTATTATTATTATTATTATTATTGATGATGATGATGATGATGATGATGATGATGATGTAGTTGCTATTCTTACAATAGCTTCCCCAGTGCCTCAGATGTATTCCTGGTTTTAAAATATTGTACCGTACTGATTCATACTGTTACTTACTCTATACTTTTTAAGCAATTATTCTTGCATGTGCACATCTTTAAATAAAAATATGTTCAGAGTTTAAATTGTGCGCATTGTTTCGTATCTTAAATTCCAGTGACTGTTACCTTGTTAATATACCTAAAAATTCATCCATTATAGATAGCAATTTCTTAGCAAATATTCAATGCTTAGGAGCATAAATTTTTGGGAGGGAGTAAAGGATGGCGAAAATAGTGCTTGCTATTTCAAAATGAGGTAAACTTCTGTAAAACTTACTTGGACAGCTCGTCCAAGGAAAGGCTCCCAGAATTGCTGTGTGTGAAGCAGATGTTCTGAATTATGTAAAACGGATTGACTTTACTGACATACACCATACAATGTAAAGATAGTCGATAAATAAGTTTCTTTGGCGTATTTTTTTCGAGGCTTTAGGCTATGAACACAATCGATCATTTTAATACCTACCACCCATGAAGTGGCGTTCAGGGTGTTGAAAGTTGCAGGTCTAGCGGCGGCTTTTCCTGCTGTCGTTCTTCCATGTACCTACTTGTGTTTCTATTATACTGCAACAGGGCTCGGAGGCACGCGGAGAAACCAGTTGGAGGAACGCCTCTCTGTCACACATTTGAAATATTATCATTTTGAGTTTTAAATATGAAGCCTAGCCCAAGTTGCATCCCACACGCAACCTGAGCAGCTATAAGGTTTCTTTGGGATATACGGCCAAAAGTCTTGAATTCTTCACATTAGCTTTAAGAGCTCTGGCAATTCTCTTCAAGTAGCGTTCCCATTATGTTTCACACTCTAGAGACCCTGCTTCCTACACAAAGGTTGTGAATGTCAGTTCCTCTTAGTAAAGATTTTCAGGATGACTTTTTTCCGAGCTTTGTCAATCTCAGTTGTAATGTATGAAGTCACATTTATTTATTAATTATGGATATTTCAGCACTGTGGCATTAATCATTAACATTCTTTAAAAAATTAAATGAACAACTGGTTTTATCGCAGACTTTTTTTTTTTATTTATTACATATTCCTGGACATAAAATGCAAGAAATTGGGCAATATATCAAAAGATCTGAGGAGAAAAATAACACAATCATAACACAAATATTAGCCTAAAGGATATCTATAAATTTAAAGTATAGACGCTCTTGTGTTAAGAAATTTTATTGCGCTTTCTTTACAAAATCATTACGTTTAAAAGAAACGATAACTTGCAGGCAATTATTGGTTATGTAGATTTGTATGTAAGTCAATATGTAATTTAAAACATTTCTATTTATTAAAATATTTAACTTCATTGTATATAAAAGTCTCTAAATACAAATTGGTCCATAAATTTTTTTGGTTCTCATCGTTAAATTTTTATAACATTTTTGCTAAATTTAACTCAAAAGATTAAGATTTATCCACATTCCATAGAGTTATAGTAAAACTGCAGAACGTGGAATAAGTCAAGATGTACAAAGTTACATTAATGACATCTATATGGGGATACAATGCGTTTTACGTATATAAATATGTATGATCAGTGTCATACAATCTCATAACAAAAAATACAAGAAAAGAAGAGAGCAGTACATTTTATACATTGCCATATGCTATATAGCGATATTTTTATACATTGTATATGTTGTCTTATAACTATTTCAGCATTATTTTGAGTCTGTGCATTCGTCAACTGAATAATAAGATTATTGCGTGCATTGTGTAAGAGCAGATTACAACGTTTCCCATTTATCAGATAATAATTTCAGAGCAATTAAGAGAGCATTGTATATTCTGATGCATTCATAATAGACTCCTTATGTTAACAAGATATATTTACAATGGGATTATGCAGATTACTCTATTGTTTAGTGTTTATGTTACGTAATTTACCAGTTTTAATGAAAAGGTCTTCTTATTTAATGTAAAAGATCCTAAGAGAAAGAATATACTTATAAGAAGGTGTTAAAATGCTTGCTTTTCAAACCAAGTCTCCAAACGATTTTATATTATTCCAACCGCATATTCGTGTTTTTTAATATAAAAACACATTGGCTTTAACTGAGTTTCCCCGGAATTTTAAACCATATTTCGTAATCGGCTATAAATAAGCACAGCATGCACATTTCGGTGCATAATTTCAGCATTGAATAAGGACCTTTTTAAATAGTTATTCGCTACGAGGAGGTAGGAGTATATATATTGCAGTGGAACTTCAACAGGCGCACGGATACAACGGACCTTACGTCCATTTAAAAATACGCTAGGTCTATTTGAGTTAGCAGATATATTATATTATTTATTTCACAATATACTGTAAAACATTATATTAAACAACAAAATAAGATAAAAACAAATAAATAGATAGAATATAAATAGAATAAAATAAAAATTCAAGAATAAATTTGGAAATATTAAAAATACATATAAAATAGGTCAAAATCCCTTTATAAATGACTCACAGCTACATCCAATGAATTTTTTTCCTCCACACTCTCTTCGGTTATCAACCTTTCCAGACTTGAGCTGTCTCACTTGCATAAGAAATTTACCTAATCTCTCCTCTTTTTACTTGCCTGCCATAAAGAGTTGTGGTAAATGCTTTTCCCTCCATTCTTCCGTACCTTTACAATCAGCCAGAATATACCTCCATGACCCCCCTTCTCTCTTCATAGATGGGACAATTTCTGCCTCATATTCGTCGGTGATCTTAATCATTCGCCATGCCTCTAGTCAGAACCACGCGTGCTCCTGTCTAGTGAGTTTAGTCCCTTTTGTCCATCCCCCATTCAGATTTTAGTCCCGATTGTACTTAAAACGAAATCATTCCTCTACATTGCGCAATTGTTTTGGCTATCCCTTTCCCTCAAGCCGTTCTTAACCTTTCTCTACGCGCTCTTTCCATTCCTCTGACCCGCCATCTAAATGGAACCCAACTTTATTGTTTCCGTCTCCTTCTTAATTTGGATGCTCATTTCATGTTCCCTACCATCCCCATTTTATTGTAGCGCAATGCCCTAATTAATGTTTGGTTTCCATAAATAATTCGCAGCCAGTACTTTAGTAATCTGATTTTAGGCTTTATGGTCTCGCTGTATACTCACAAATTCCTTCAATTATGCATTTCGTTCTGCCCCTCCCCAGTCTCAAAATTTCTTTAAAAACATGTCCTCACTGAATGTAGGTCCCCAATTTACTCCCATTCCAAAATTTCTGCCCCGTATGTCATTGCAGTTCTTACTAGTACGCCATAGACGATTTTTACCACACCTGCAGGATATCTGGGGTTATGCTACGTAACTTTGGAGTTTCTGCTGCTTTATGCTTTATCACATCAAAATGCTTCTTCCACTTTTCGTTCATCGTAAAAGTAATGCCCAAATACAGGACTTTCACGTAAGAGCTATCCCTCACGTGCGATGCGGCGTTTGGAATCCTGTCGGCTGCGAGCCCCTTTCCCCTCTTTTCCCTGCAAGCGGGAGATAGTTTTTACGTGAATGCCCTGTACACAAAAGGCTTCACGAGTCTAGCGTCTGTCGTGCTTACGTCCATATCTCCGCCCTCCTACTAACGGATATATGTCATAGGTCGAATGGTGGAGAACAAAATGATGGATCCTCGTTGTATTCAATGGTCGAACCATAAAAATATCATAATAACCTACCAGCGTCTGCGACATAAGATCACAATGACCATCTGAGATATGGCGCTATGTTAAAATGCCGCCCAACAATTCAATAAAGTTTAAAAGCATATAAATCCTCAAATGCAACCAAATGGTTTGTTTGTTGTTATATGTAAAATGATTAAACATTACGCATTGGCTCCAGTTACGTTATAGTTTTTCTCAAGATGATGTTCTAAAGGCTATTCGACAGATAGAAATTCCTGCTACACTTGCTGGAGCGTAGCTGGTGGAGACTTCAGTAATACATTCCTTTAGTTCGCCAGTAATCTGAGTTAGAGGGATATAATCTGCTGTAGGGTATGATGTCCGGGAATCGAGGTAGTCAGGGATTCTGCTCATCGTCGCTTTCCTACAGCTATTTTTTATTCAAGAATCTCTTATGTTCTTGTAAATACGGCACGCGGCCATGTTCTACTACATAATGCAAAAATAACTGTTCGCATTTACCTGAGGCATGAGCCACTCTGTAAAAAACGTTATTCTAATGACAAAAAGGGGATATAAAATCTTTACGGACACTACATAGAAATCTTCACTTCGGGGAGTTCCGTTGAATTTAAACAATCAGATATTTGGGGAACTAAATAAACTATTACTTAGTCCACAAATTTGTACATTGTGCCTTTTCACAAAAATGAGATGTAACCACATATGTGTTTTCTACAAAATCATCCTTGCTGCTAATCAACATTATCAATGCTGTTGCAGAAATTCTGAATTTTACGATAGATATCAGATTTTATAGCCTGAAGCTGGTCTGTGCTGTGTGGCTTGAAGTGTAGTCGTTTCCTTCAAACCGTTCACACTGCCATTAAAAGGTGACTTTCTTGGGCTCCGCTTTCCTTGGAAACACACTGTCGGCCAATTGTTTTTGCCCTTGCATGCACATCCTAGTGCATCGAAGCTACCGCATCTCCTTAGATTACTTTGTGCGAAAATGACGCTGAACCACATATCATTAGAGAACTTCAAGAACACCAAATGCCATTTCGCTCGCAGAAATTTCCATTTTGCGAAAATTGCTTCTTGACGGGAGAAGCGCAAGTTATAGTTTTATTGTGTGTGATATAATATAAAAATGGTTAAATTTGTAATGCATTGCAAAAGAAAAAAATATAGATCAGCACATTATCCAAAATAAATTAATAAAACTCCTACAATAATTTACGAAAGCCTTGCACATTCCTAAAAAAAATATTATAACATTTATAACTTAGTCTGGGGTATGCGATAACACGTGATACTACTTTTCAGTTTTGAAAAACGATATGATTGGATTATTTATTTAATTTTCATAACTTGTTTGCTTGTCTTATTCGCATATCATATTCAAATACAGCGTGTTATTAATAAATACGGTTATTTGTAATGCTTTTAAGCTTACGGACCAAAGTTGCTTGGGTCCTAAACCATAAATGACAGTGCCTTAATTTTTTATAAATAAGTATCCATACCCTACAGTCATTACCAATTAAAAAAAAAAATAAGTTACCAATGCGTTCTGTGCTTCTACGTAGAACCACGAATAACTTTTTTTGCAATTTAACAAAACAACCAAGACAGGGAGATGGGTGATGGGCGCTTTTCGAACAAAAATGAGAGAGAGAGAGAGAGAGAGAGAGAGAGAGAGAGAGAGAGAGAAAAGATTCTATGGATAAATTTTCAACATTATTCTTTTCTAACCATGAATCAAAATATTTTTAAATTATTAATAGAATAAAGGTAATGTGTACCTCACTCCTGAATGTAAATTACGAAAATATTAGTAGAATATTAATCGCAGTATTGGCGGGGTCTTATATTCTCGAATATATGAAAATCTTCATACTTCGGCAACAAACTTCATTAAATATACGAATAAACTCTACTTGGAGATAAACTTCCAATTATCCGCAAAGACTGCGAAGTAATTTCTGACACGATGTTATATTTTAATTAAATTTAACGTGAATATTCGCTTTAGGTGATTTGTTATTTTCTGGTAGAGACTGCTTGTATTTTATAGCAAATGTGCTGTGATTAAATGAAAAGATGCTTTGGACCTCTGTTGTTTTATTCGAAGGTATGAAAAATTGCGGTACAAAAGTGTAAATCATAAAAAAGTTGATTGTAAAATTAGAAAATTATTTTAACTAAATTTTATCTCTTTGTGATTGCGGAAAAAAATCTCAACAATTATTCCCTAAAATTGTTAAATAATTTGCTTAACGATCGTGTGTTTCTTGCACACGTCTGTAAAATCAGTCACGCAAGCTTAAAGCATTCTATCCTGTACCATCTAATAATCTAATAATTTAGTTCGTAGAAGTAATTGTACAACGCATTAACTCGTGATTAATTCAATGCTAAGGAAAAATAAATGAAACCAATGTTGATCATTACCACTCTATTGGTCTAGTGGTTAGCGCTGCTGGCTGCTGACGGCTGACCTAGAAGACCCGGGTTCGATTTTCGGTAATTGCTTAACATTTTTAAGGTTAGCAATTTTTTAAAGTTGGATAGGTCTGAAACGGAGTCCACCCAGTTTCTTGAGGATTGTTGGGGAGCTGCCTAATGATGAGGTGGCGTTATTCGGTCTTGAAAGTTACGTGATAGGTGGCCGGCGGGGTGCCGGCATGCGGGTTTATCACATGCTCCCCAGCAATTCTGGCCTCTATCAATGAAGTCGTAAGACGGAGCTAGAGGAAGCAGAGGTCGCTGTGGCAGGCCATGGTCCGATCTCGGGTTGTAGTGCCATAGAAGAAGAATATTCCCATACACCTTAAATGTTGTTAACTCTTATAGCCTCTAATTTTTGTACATTTTATACAATATTTGTAATATAATTATTTATGTGTTATCATTACTGATTCAGTTAGATTGCGTTCCACGCACTGTGCATTTGCATTGTTATTTGAGCGGTGTAACTTAATGGTATAATCAAGAGCTATATAAGTAGATCTTTGCTCATTTTGTATTAATATTTTTTTTCTAGACTGCAATGGTTAAAGTGGTAGATTTCAGTTATTAATAAGATTCCTTGTAATATATGTATAATAATATTTTAAGTATACCAAATATATAAGTACACAAAAAAGAAAATGCATATATTAAAATGGACAGCTATAGATCAAGTAGGGAGAAATTATTTGGCAAAGTTAGGATAAACCAAGCAAATAATTGTTATTATTAATATTAGTGAACTCTATAGTAGGATGCAATAATTTATTTTCTGACTACATCGCACAGCAACAAAACAATAAATAAATAAATAAATAAATGTGGCAACTTCTGTCGGCAGCAAATTGCAGTTCAATTGAACTATCTTTAATTTATTTAATTGATCGTTTCCAAGCTCATATGATGGGCATAAAACAATAAATACTAAAAAATTAAGACATAGGCGCATACAAAATATGCTTAATTGGGAAGTGTAGCCATCGCAACCGGAAGAGGGGAGCTAAAGTCGCTGCTAAAGTTAATATTTTTATTTTTACTGAAAGAATATATTGATACCGAATTTAAAACTTATAATAAGCATAAGCATGTGTTATAGGAAATGTTGAAAACGATGCACCTCAGCGGTAATACATTGCTGCCATCTGCGTAGGAAATTCCTGTATTTCATCTGTTTTTTGAACACAGGGGCTCGGAATCGTTACTTATCATTGAGAGATCCTGTCTCTCGTGACATTTTAATGAGTTGGCGAACATTTTCTCTACATCGAAAATAATTTCCAGGTTATTTTCTTGTGAATTGCCTTACCACTTCTCTGCAAGAATTTTATTTCACGTATGTATCCTACATAAAAACCCGCTCTTCTTTATTAGTAGCATATCTACACACAACTACATAAAATAAAAACACGAACATACAACAATTCGCTAAAAAATTCTCCCTCAAGCTAACGACAAGCTGTTGCCTGCACATGCATTACAAATCTTGACTGGCCTCTCCCAATACGCAGCAGGTATTCGAAAAAATTTACTGTATTAGAAATGCACGAACAATGCTATTATTAAGCGATGTTCACATATGGAAATCGCAGTGTTAGCCGACTTTTTAGTCAATAGTTTTTGGAAAATACTCCAATTATTTTAAAAATAAAAATTGAGGTGAAAATGAGGAAAATCTGTTCACAGTTACCAATGACATACCTCTGTTTCTATTTTATTGTTTTTGGTTGTATTTCTGTGCTTTCTTTCGCTTTGTGCTTTAACTAGAATTCCCTTTGTTTCATGTTCTTAAAATCACGTAATTTAGTTTTAGTAGGATAGGCGGGTACAAGAGTTGTCAGGTCTGTATAGCTATACTTTATTGTGTGGAAGTTGAGAGGTGGGGTGTGAGGGAACAGCCATTTCAAATTGTAATTACCTGAGTGAACTCTATCTAGCGCCGATGGCATTTACTATCAAATGATCATAATGGAAATATGTAGCGTAGCTTAATGGACCAAGTCAATTAGAGAGCGTTATTTATGTTGGAAGTTAGCATCGCAACCAAAATCTCTACCTGTTGGAGCGAGTGTGGTTTGAAGATGCGGCCAAACGCATAGTTTCACTACTCAGCGAGGAAATGTATTATTGAAATCCAAAATTATTACACACACGTGTGGTAATGTAAAGGAAATATCTGACACGAGCCTTGTAGTTTACACACATACCCTCCCAACCGTAATAATCCGAATTAATAGCAAGATGATTGCTATAACCTTGGACTTGGGTACACAGTTGATAAACTTCTGTGTAACAAGCTTGAAAGTAACAAATAAGGTATATCAAAAATTGCACGTAACACATAAGTCAAAAATATTATAAATAAATACTTATCACTTATTATTAATATGCTTACTACTTTCCTTCATATGTTATTACTAGTTATTGTCCCGGGTGTCTCACCTAACTCTGCGACTTCAAATATTTTCAAAGCGAAACATGATGTGAAAATTCTAGTTGCACAGTAATGTAGCCATGTCAGGGGCTCACACAATAGGAGGGTATGCACAATCCAGCAAAATAAAAAAATTCGCTATTAAATGATTTACACATCACTATATTACAAATCTATTTATTTTCTAGCGAACTGAAAACTAGAGGCACAAATAATGATAACAGAATTGATTTACTTTCCTAAAAAAATTACCATTGGCCGATAGCTTAAACAAACTTCATGTTTGTAAATAATATCCAGCACAAAGAACGCACTCACAAATAATCAGTAGCATTTTATCTGATGAAACAATGTCACTTCAGCAGATGTTCAAAGTGACCACCGTTTGCCTCAATACATTTGTGGAGACGGTGAACAAGCAAGCATAGAACAAATTGTAGTGTTTCTAGATATTGTTGCTCACGGCTGGGTAATATACTGTTTCATATTCTGTAGTATCGTAGGGAGTTCCTGATACACTCGTTTTTTTCATTGCGTCCCAGAGAAAGATCTAATGGCATCAGTCGGGGGACGGAGCTGGCCATCTCATAGAACAATCCTAACCAATCCACCGATTTTGAAATTTTGCATCCACAACTTCTATGGGAACATGTGCGAACTGTACAGGACACCTATTATGCTGGAACCACATTGATATACGCGTTTGCAATCCCACGTGTCTTGCAGAAATGATGCGTAACACTGTCCGTTTAGTGTTCTTTGATCTACAACGCGGTTTCCAATGATGCCGCACCAAACATTGACACACCACTGTCGTTGACGAGCAACCTCGCGAAGCCAGTGGGGATTTTTCACCGACTGGTATTTCATACTCCTCAAATTCACATTACCATGATATGTGAACTAAGCTTCATTCGCACACAAAATATTACTTAGGAATGCATTATTATCTTGCAACTGCACTAGTGCAAAGCGACACAGTGCAATGCAAGCTTCAAAGTTATTCCCGTACAGTGCTTGGTGCAATGACACATGATGAAATTTATGCCTTTGCAAACTTCTTCACAACTTACTGCGGCTTATTCCAGAACCATGTTCAGACTGTCGTACACCCACCTGCAACTTGTGAGCTACAGCAGCCAGAACAGCGATTTCGTTTCTGTTTGTAGTTGCTGTGTTTGTAAGTTGTCGCCTTCTGAGAGCCCAGCTTTCTGCTTCTTCTAGACTTGTTCAAATTTTGGTAAAGTACAAGGTGAAGGGCGTTCAGCGTGCAATGTCACAGATGTGGTTGTATTTTTATGACATTCGCCGTAAATTAAAACAATGTCCAGTTTTTCTTCATTACTGAAGACTGGCAAATCTACTAGTCGAAATAAGAGAAAAAATGATAACAAACAACAGGGTTCCAAAATATCAACACGGAAAGTGCGCATTAGCTAAGAATGGAAACTGTAAAATGCGTTACAGTGGGTACTATTTCCCTGTTTTACACCGACAGCAATATAGCCGACCAGATTAAGGGACACTAGTAAACTGAGCAGTGGGGTGTACTGGTTTACTGCATACTTTTAGTAAAGAAACATTGCAAGCAACCCCTGCTCTGTGTATATTTGTTGGTTTGGTCTATTTACAGACGCTCTTTAATATTTCAAGGTCATCAGCGTCCCATTCGATTCAGGGCATGAAACAGCCGACAAATTTTGCTCAGAAGCCCCTTCTTTCTGACTTGGGGTTCTTTTTCTTGCCGTAAATGTACGATATGCGACCCACGGCTTTATTTCCCTTCCCAAGGAAGTCATACTTAGGATTTTTACGCCCGAAAAAAATCCATCGATCCTGACCGGGTTTGAACACGCGATTTGGGTTTAGATGGCAAGTATGGTTACCACTGCACCACCAGGAACTTTTTTTTTGAATTGTGTTTAACGCCCGTTTTTACCACTGAGGTACCATAGGCGGTGAACAATGGTGATACATGAAATGTAATGATGTACTGGGAAAGGATTTTTTTAAGGAAGAAAGCGTTCCAGGCCCAAGTTTAGGGCACCTTCCCGGTATTTGTCATTTAATAGGACTGAAGAAAACCTGGAACCTCCCTCAGTGAGGGAGGACGGTCTTGGCGGGATTCGAACCCTAGACATCCCGTTCACGAGTCTGCGCCTTAACTACCTCGACCACCCGTGGCGGCGCCACCAGGACCGACTTCTCTGTTTACAGTGCTGTACTCTTTGCATAACGTCCGATACATTGGAACCCTTTAAAAGTTTACATATTTAAGCAGGTGTGGGGTTTAGATCAGTGAAACCAACCTCTAGTTTTCAGTTCACTAGAAAGGAACATATGTTTGAAAAAGAAGTAACTTTGAGTTGAAATCGATATCTTATTTAATTTTCTGGATTGTACATATCCTCTCATTGTGTGAGCTATAATCCTGCGCAACTAAATTTTTCACATCTTGTTTCATTTCGAAAATACTTGAGGTCGGAGAGTTAGGTGAGACGCCCGGTATGTTATATAAACTGAAAATACCTGTTGATATAAATTCCTCATCTAATTACGGAGCTCACATTACGCTTCGATTCATTTTCGTAAAAAATATACTTATATGGCATGCGGATGTGGTATGAATACCCTTAGAAATAAAAAGGCCATAGTCAGAAATTATGACCGATTCGGAAAACATCGGAAACTTTCGCTAAAACTGGGTTCACAACTCACGTTTAAATGCCGTCTTAATTTCATGTTTAAGTTTTGCCATAAACAGGAAATGATTTTGTTTAGACCTTGTACTCTGATGGCTGAATTAAAAAAAAAAAAAAAAAAACACCTGCCTAGTAATAAGAACTGCTTAGGTTGCAATCCTCGTTAAGCTTGAATGCTTATTTATTATTTTTGCAAGTGAAACTCGTGTGTAGAATACATAATAATATATATTTTAATGGAAAACTTATATTTGAATTTATAAAGGAATTTATGCTCAAGCATAAATACTAATGAATTATCTTCGTTTCCAAAATGTTAATAAATGTTACAAATTGAAAAAAGAGTAGTAAATTAACTGTCTTTATTTTATTTAAAAACAGTTACCTGTTTTTTTATTTTGAAAAATATATAAATAACTTTACTGTTTTATTTATTTATTTACTTTTTGTGTGTTAGCATTAATATCTTAAAGCTCAAGTAAGCCGTTGCAATTTGAAAACATTCTGTATTTATTGAATATAATATACTTACAAAAAATAACAAATAAAATAATTTACGCATGGGTAGGATTCGAACTTACGTATTTCTAATTGCTAGACACCTGCTTTTAAAACCGTTAAGTCTGCCATGCAGAACTTGATATGACTGATGATGACAGAATGATGCTAAAGGCTGTATGACTTAAGCAGAGGCATGCTGTTAATCGAGCGCTGAGCAGGGCAGAACTTACGCAAATTAACGCTTTGAGAGTCTAGTCATTCTTTTTTGTCCTAGAGTGTATTTATACACTTTTTATTTTAATGCAACATGGCCGCCATCCTTTTCAAAACATTTTGCACAACGTTTAAATGAAGCCCAAAAGACGTCTGTAAGCACGTCGCTGGAAATCGCGGCACATGTATGTGAAATGCGATTCTTCATATAATATAAATCTTTTACTTTCGTTTCGCACACCTCTGTCTTAATAAACCCCAAACACAAAAGGCTTTAAGGACATAGAATGCAGTGAACGTCATGGTCATATTCGAGAACCTTTGGCTTTATATCAGTTGGAAAATCGTTAGTTGAGGTACCCTATCACATCCAACGTAAACTTTGGAGGCGTACCGTCCACTTGAATGAAAATGGTGTCCACAATGCCATTCGAATGTCCTAGTAAACTTCTGTTAACACCTCTGCTCACACCAAACCGCGCAATCGAGCACAGGTAATAGCCACTTGTTCGTCTATATATAGCGTTCTAAATTGATAGTCTGAAATAAAAAATGGGAATGTGAACGTCACTGTTTTCATGATATTATAAATTTGTCATAGGATTAATACTAAGTTCATTTAATTATATTATTATCACCTTTATTTGAGGGCACTTTTTGTCACATTTTGTCATCAGAGTCCCATTAAATTCAAGGTGTGAAAGGGCCAATAACTTTTGTTCACAGGTCTCTCCTTTTAAGCCTGAGGTTCCTTTACATGCTTTAAATCTACGATACCTTTTCACAGAATAGTGACCATATTGCAATAATATGCATATATAGGTATACATGCACATACCAAATCTACATGCCATACATATTATTCAAGACAGATCATTATTTAATGAAAAAGGATTGCAATTTTGTCCATTCTGTGTTTTATATTTTAAATAGTGTTTAGCGCCCCGAGGTGTTTCAGGCGGTGAACACTGATGATACATGAGACGAAATGATAAACTGGGAAAACTGTTCCAAGCCTAGTTTACTATTTGTCATTAAGCCGTATTCAGGAAAGGTTCTAGCGAATCTAGAACGTCGCGTCACGATTCCGTACCTTAGCATCCTTGGCTACATGGGAAATGGAATTGAATAAATAGGTCATGTATTTGTCTTTTTAGTATTCGTAGCAGACTTTACTCTAGATTTAGGCAGGTGCTTTTTCTTTCACGGTTAAAACGACACTCGTGTGGCGTGAGGCTCAAGGCCAACGTAGCAGGTGTCACACGCCCGCCCCAATTCGTGTAGCTCGGCTGGCCTAGAGGGATTACTTGCCGACCGATACAGTCCCTCACCACTGCGTAGGTCATTATATAATTGGATAACCCGATGTATGTAGGTATATATTAAATATACATTACTACGAACAATTAAATAATTCCTATGGAATAATACAGTAAAACATTACTAAGAACTTGATATACAGATATAAACAATAGTTTCACAAATAGCGCAATAAACGAGCAGGTATGTGTTTCTTCCGGAAAAAAAAACAGTAAACACTTAATACTATGAATGGACAAGAACGCTTAGCTCTTCAAAATATTGCCCTCTTTGCGTGACTCTTTCACGGTTTGATTTATTTCTGTATCTCTAGTTGCTATTTTTGTTCTCTCTCTATGTATATATAAACAAAAGCAAAAAAAAAAAAAAAAACATAAAAGAGATGAGATTAATATATAATGCAAAATAGTTGATAGAATGTTTAGTCTGTTTTATATTGCTAATTGTTTAGAACTCCTTGTTTAAAAATGTTAAGTTTTTATAACATTGAGTGTTTTTCAAATTTATTCCGGCAAGAAACATTTTCGGGATTTGCTGGATATCAAAAGGAATTGTTGTTGTAGGTGACTATAAACTTCTTCTTAAGTTAATACTTTTCATTATTCAATTTTATTATCCTTATCCATATTTATGTATTAGCATACTTTATTTATCAACTTCATGTGTGATTTAAATGTGTAAGTATTGTCCTCTATCAATGTTATGATTCTAATATTGTTGCTATAACTTATTATTATTATTATTATTATTATTATTATTATTATTATTATTATTTGATTGGTAGAGCGGAAGAAAAGGCCTAATGGCCTTAGCTCCGCCAGAATAAATAAATAAATGAAAATGGATTGCTAAATATAAGAGAACAAAAACGAAATCAAAATATACATCATGAATTGAGTATGAACAACGTTTCTGTTCATGGTGTCATTAATGGCCTCAGGGCTGGTCAAATTAAGGGTGGAAATTTCCATACAGCATTGTCATCGTTTTTTGTGGCGAGTTGTTCTAATTTTTTGGGTTGTGTTACATAACGAAGAATGAAAGGCGAATCAACCTTAGCGATCCAGAAACAAAAGAAAAATCAAAATTATAGAAGTACTCTGGTTCATCTCGTCGTTGTATTAGAAATTTGCAGGAAACACCCTCGAGGTACTTTATTATGTTTTGTAAAAGGAATATTTATGAAAACTACTTGGTACAAAGCAAAATTGTGCTGGAAGCGTTTTATGGTTTATTTTAAAAGCCAAGCTTTGGCAACATATTGTAGAACAACTCGTAGTAAAATTTCCAAATTTTCTCTCTTCATGTAAGGCAGCGAACTCGCTCGCAGTTCCATGGTTGTGTTTTGTAAAATTGATGAAGCTATCATTACATAAACTGACCATCCTTATTCACCAAATTTAGATTGTCACATCACCAGTAGTTTCTGAAAGCGCTGAAAGGAATGAAGTTGTCTCCAAAATAAACAAATTCATAATGTTTAAAGTGATTTATATCCATTGTATAAGCACTTAGAGTTAGAAAGTCATAATGGCGAATAAAAATATAATGTTTTGCGACACATTAGTATTTTCCATGTTTGGCTTTGAGCTTTGTCATATATATGACAATAGTTTTTTTTCACACTTTGAGAAGAGGTTAATAAACATTTTACAGTAAAAAGACAGATGAATAAAGTATATGTATTTTAGCTAAGAATGTTAGGGTTTTATTCGAACATGTTGGCTTTTACTTCTGGTAAAACCTTAGCCAATATAAATTAAACTGGGTACAGGTTCCTCCCCGTTAACTAGTAAGAAGACACCACCTAAGCCAGTATTGCATAAGGAGTGAACTGGTGATGAAATACAGGCTGTCCAAGAATAAATAAAATAATAAAAAAATATTTACGTATGTCCATGATATTTTTCTATCTCTTAACAAGAAATCAACATGGCTTTCGAATTAACGATGTTTCTGCGTTAATACTGCAAATTTTGTTCCATTCCCTGCAGTTTGCAGTTTTTTTGCAGTAATAACACCTGGTAGGTAATTTATATGCATATAATTTGCTTGCATTTTCATCAAAGTTATTGCACTAACATCATAAAAGAAGATTAATATTTTATAGCCGTCATCTTAGTAAGACGTACATTAATTCTTCACTTTTCCACAAAACCAAGTAAGAAGAGTGTATTTTCTTTTTTCAGTTTTTTGTACTAATAAAATGTTGTTCTTTTTTAGTACCCCACACTGTTTTACCGCATTTAAAAGGCAATATTGTTCTTTTTTTAATCAGCTTAACATTTTCTGCTACGATGCTCTTAATTGAACATTGCATGTAAGGGAATACGGAAAGCAATAATTTGTATAGTCTTATTTGCTCAACGAATTAAATTCGACAAAAACTGCTATACATACTTTAGATAATGGTTTTAATATTATTTTAAAATATTCCAAAGTAATCATCACAACTTTAAAGGCACATAGATCCAAAGAAAAACATGTAGATAATATATATTAATGAAACAATGCATAAAAGGTATTTTATTCTGCACCCTATTGATATCGATATGAGTTTATAATGTGCAAACCAGGCAGTATCTTTCTTTGCTCGCATGTGGAAATAAAAGGTTCAGAATTATGCTTATATGACCACACAATTCTGCTCAATTCATTAATTTTTTAAGAAATTTGCTTAAAAGAATTCCCTTCCAGTTTCGCGTTAGCAAGATGGCGCTTCTTTAATAAAATTACTCATGTTATGTACATTCCTATTTTATATATTTCACATTCTTTGACAAAGTTTTACTCTATTTTATTGTAGATTTACTTTGAAACACATATTTGAGAATTGTTTCTTCATAAAACGAATTACTAACGACAAATCTAAGTTAGCTTCTTAGCTAATTGCCCACTTTCAGATCTTTAGTGGACACAGGAACTTCAATTAAGCTCAACAGTAAACATCTCGAATATTAAGGTTTATTTGGTAAACGGTTTGTACTCAGTGAGTTGTATTCACACATATTTGTTGTTCATTTGGTTTATTTAGGGACGCTGTCTAACATCTCAGGTCATCAGCGTCCCATTCAATTCAGGGCGTGAAACAGCCGGTAAATTTTTCTTAGCGGTCTTTCCTTTCATGTTTGAGGTTCTTTTACGTATCATAAATGGACCCATGGCTTTACTTCCCTTCCGAGGGAAGCCATATTTAAAATGTCTACACCCAAAAAATCCATCCACCTAGATTCACCCCACGTTTTGGGGTCTAAGAGGCAAGTATGGCTACTACTAGACCACCAGGACCGATACTCACAAGCACTACCTGGCAAATTTTCAGTAGTATTTCTAAGTCAGGATAATCGAACCCTTTTTGTGCTGTTCATATGTATATTTTCACTGTACTTTTGAAATGTACAGCACATTTATATTAATTTATATTTGTTTTATTCTTGATTACATATCTAACACATTTAGTTTCTCTGCACTGTTGTTCAAAGTTTCTTTGATGCTCCCCCCCAAAAAACCAGTTATCTGGATAAATCGTGTAAACTTGTTTTCGGCGTTTTATGATAACGATTTGGATAAAGAAAGCCATAATAACAAACGTTTGTGTAGACGGCTAGCTTTGACAACAGAGGGGTGGCTTTTATAAAGGAAAGTTATCGTCGTAAATCTTAGTAGCACACTAATGTATTTTTACTCAACCGAAATAAAAAAAGTATGTCAATATACCGCCTACAGCTCAGAAAATATAAACCGCAGAACATAATTGCATGTATTTAATGCGTTTGCTTATGAATTCACATGAAATTGGGGAGACTTGTTTCGAACAGCAATATGTTTTTGTGGTTAGCTTTACAACTAGGCAGCGATCTACATTTTCACTAAAGTATTATTTGCTTTTTACGCCAAACGAATAATGACAATTTACTTAAGTTAAGTACCATATTTAATTATCTTCCAAGTCACCTTATCGTTTCTATTACTTCTACACCGCAAATGGGCTCGAGTAATTTTTGAAGAAAACAATTTCGATACATTCCAATTTATTGATGTAATATTTCTTAAAGATTTTCACTTCGTAATCATCTTTCAAAAATTATTATAAGCAGACATTGAAAATTCTAAGCACCTAATTCAGAATGAAGCTAATTTAGGTTATTTTGGAACTGAATTGTACACAATAAGTGGGAGGGGTACAATAGATCACGAGCTACAAATCCTTTACACCTGTAATCTTCAGTTATAGTCTACCTGTCAGGATGTGGCACATAGCTTGTTCTTGTTGTTTGCATTCACTTAGTAGTTTGAGTGTACCATAAGTGCTTAAGAATTGCGATGACTAATCATAGATATTCAAATAGCTCGAGCTATATAGACAGTGCCTTGAAAGAGCTACTCATTATATTTTATGTGTCATGCCAGCGACAACTTGCACCAAGGAACGGTCGTCCTCAATTTTAAGACATGTGAATATTAACTAGATCGACGATGAATGGTATAGTATTGCTAAACATTTATTGCAATATTAGCGGTGTTTTAATTAGTGTCTAACGCCCGTTTTTACTACTGAGGCACCATAGGCAGCGTAATATTGATTGAATTCGGAGGAAGTCACATAGAAAATTTTACCAGAAAACATTCCAAATGACTTCATTAAATTCAAAGTAAGCATCCAACTGACTTTCAATTTCTCACCACCTTTCCTTTAAAAGCAGGATCTATTAAAGACTGCAGTGTCAATTTTCTCAAAATTCATTTACTATAAAATATAAAAGACTAAAAGTGATATTAGATTACTTTTCTGTACCTACATTATGATTATGTATCGTAAATATTATTTCAGTTTTTAATATGAATTATTGACAGTAATTATAATAATTTTTATATTATTTACAGTTTATTATAATGATTAATCGCAAATAATATTAAATATATTATAGCTGCATTAACCTCCATTGTAATCACTGGTTTAAATTTATAGATTTTCTTCATAAGCCCCTATTATAAGTTGCTACCTCCGCGCTGGCATAATAATAATTCCCAATAAGCGGGTTAAATGTTTACCTCTTGAAAGTGCGCCGTTGCCAAGGTAACCGGCTTATACAGGCTGGACATGAACTCTACCTACAGACTTTCAGAGGTTGTTCAGCGATGTTTTCTGGGTATTTTGATGGAACCCATGATCTCCGGTAGATCGTTACCAAGTAATTTGATGTTTATGTGTTACACATGTAATGTCTCTTGGACCGTGACAAATGTAAATCAATCAAGCACTCATTACCTCCTGGCGACTGTAATTTCACATCATGTGTACAAAAACATATAATAAATACTTAAACAAATTGCAGTACTGCACACGAGTAATGTAAGAACCCCTCAAATGGCCCCAGAAGAAGTTCGTTATATCTGGTGGCCGGGTTGGCCATGGAACGGATGCCTATTTATGAGACTCCAGTCAACACTCCCATGGGTCTGGTTGCTAGGATAGTCGCAGCCGCTGCAGAAGTACGCCAATCCCTTGGGATGCTAGTCACAGGATCGATGTGTGAGAGATCATGACAAGTGGTGATCATGGCGGTCAAAATTTTGAATAGCTGCTGTCTGTACATTACAATTACAGTAACAGAGCAGTCGAAATATTCGTGTACAAAAGTGTACGTGTGTTGCTGAGGGTTGTTGCATCACTCATGTACAGTGCTGTAATTTGTTTCGTAAGTTTTGGTAATCTGTTTCTGTAAACATTATATGGTATTGCAGTCGTCAGAAGGTAAAGAGTAGTTGATTAATTTACATCTGTCACGGTCCACGAGACATCACATGTCTAACATATTTACAAGTTACTCGGTAACGAGCTACCAGAGACTATGCGTTCCATAATTCAATACACTCAGCAAACATTTATAAACAACTTCTGAAAGTTTGATGATAGAGTTCATGTCCAAGCTATATATCGGAGGAACAAGCTTCGATTGCGTAATTGTTAGTTCTGGTGGTGTAATGTAACTACACTTGTCTGCTAAACCCAAGATTGCGGGTTCAATTCGATGGGTATTTTTTGGGCTTAAACTTTTTAAGTATGGGTTCCTTTAGAAGGGAAGTAAAGCCGTGGGTTCCATGTCGTAGATTTAAGGCATGCAAAAGAACCTAAAGCCTGAAAGAAGAGGCCTCTGAGCAAAATTTATCGGCCGTTTCGCGCCCAGAATTGAATAGGACGCTGATGACCTGAGATGTTAAAGAACGTCCGTAAATAAACCATATCAACAACAACGACTCTATAATCCATCGCCACGGGTGACCGAAGTCGTTAAGGCGCGTAGGTCTGGAGTTTGATTCCCAACAGGACCGTCCATCCTGATTGAGAGGTTTTTTCCAAGATTTCTTCAGTCCTCATACATAGGATGATAGGATGATAGGGGCTTTTCCCACTACACCGGCAGACGCATTATTAATAATTACGGGCATCTTACCGCTGGACTTGGAGATACGTAAACGAGGTGCGCGATATTGGCCCAGAAAAGAGGATTTCATAAAGGCGTCTCAACTTGTGGGATGCGCTATTAATGATGAAATCGAAATAGAAGAAAAATTAATAGAGGAGTGGCAAGACACATGGGATGTTAGTATCACTGAAAGGAGAACATACGACTTTTTCCCATCCGTCGTTGAAAGATTTCAAATGAAACATCTTGAACCATCCTGTGGTCTGGTCCACTACCTTTCTGGACATGGACCATATAGTGAATATCTTAATAGATTCAACCTTAGACCTGATTATTTGTGTGACTGTGGACAAATAGAGACGTCCAAGCGCTCACTTTTTGAATGTAATTTGACAAGACATTTGAGACAAGAGGTAAAATTAATACAAAATCAACAAATTAATGACATTTTAAGGAACAAGAAGACATGGATTATACTGAATAAAATGGCCAATTCCTTTTCAGGGGAAGCCCTGAAAAGTTTTAAGGTATAGCCGTATCCCGGACTTGACATTGTAGATGTGCCTACTGATGCAGCCGAAGACTCTGCATTTACTGGATTACCAGGAAACACTCTTGAAGACCGAAGAAGCAGAGTTCATCAGGATTTTCCAGTGGGTCACCGTTACCGATTAAGACATCGATAGTACGAATTGGTAGTATTGTATTATTATTATTATTATTATTATTATATTAGTTGTTGATGGTGGCGGAATGATTAACATGGTATTGTGATTAACCTATTATAAAATAAAAAATGAAATTTTAATGTAATTATTGAAATACCAGCATGAAAATAATTGTAAAATAAACACAATTAAGTATAATTTTTGAAATGTTAACAAATTAATTAATTAACATGTAATTGTAAATTATTAGATGCATACTTTTCTTTCGTTTATTTGTAATAGGCACCCAATCAAGGTGCCTTTCTTCTTGTAGTAGTTTGTAGTTAAAATTATAATGAAAATGCAAACAATTGGAGAATTAAATAATAACATGTTAAAAAAGAGACCAGTTATAAAAATATTAGTTACCGGGTAAAAAAGATAGAGAAGCCGTGACTTTGCCGTTGAACAAAGCTTTTTTTTTAAGTCCTCATACATAGCAAATGCCGTGGAGGTACCCTAAACGAAGGCCTGGAATTCTTCCTTAAAAAAAAAAAAAAAAACCCTTTCCCGATTCATCGTTTCATCTCATGTATAATCAGTGTCCACTGCCTGTGATGCCTTAGCAGTAAAAACGCGTTAAACACTATTCTAAGACTTTGGAGTCCAGCATCCTTTAGCTACATTTGAAATGTTATAATATGGGGCCATTTTAAACGTTTTATATAATTGAAGCAATACATGCTGTTAAATGCATTTATTCTTGAATGCTTAGATATATACAATGTGTTACGAGAGCACGAAATATAATACAAGTTTACACGTATTGCGGTAAAGTAAATTAGTATAAATTGAAGACGATTTTTTTTTTTTTTTGAGTAGTGTTTAACGCCCGTTTTTACTACTGAGGCACCACAGGCGGTGGACACTGATGATACATGAGATGAAATGATTAATTGGGAAAGGATTTATTTTTTTTTAAGGAAGGAAGCGTTCCAGGCCTAAGTTTAGGTACCTCCCCGGCATTTGCCAGTTATGAAGACTGAGGAAAACCTGGAAAAAACCCCAGTCAGGGAGGACGGTCCTGGCGGGATTCGAACCGCAGACCTCCCGCTCACGAGTCCGTGCCTTAACGACCTCGGCCACCCGTGGCGGTTTGAAGACGATGTTTCGCATGGAGCATTCAAATAGGGGTGGACCAGGCAGAACACTCGTATGTACAATGGGACTTTTCCGGGCAAGAGTACGCCGAATTGCACGGGCTGGGGATAAGCCTGCACACCTACACTATTGAAGAAGAGCATGATGTATCGATGCCTCTTCTAACAACTTGCTTGTGTGAAAATTCACTCTCTGCCCTTATTTATCTGAATTAAATGTATAAAACCATTCGGAAAGCGTGGAATCAGAACTCAAAATATACTTTCTTCCATTAAGGACGATAAATAAAGGCTTGGAAGCAAAATGAAACATCATTCCTCTCAATCAGGATCTAAAAATAACCAGTAATATTGTGTCACCATATATTGTTAGTTATTAATATTAATGTTTGATCCATGTTACATACTTTTTGAATGTAATATTGTTATACTTATTATTGTGTAAGAATATACTTCAATAACAAGACAAAAATTGAAAAAATATGAAACTATTTTTCGTCATATATTTGATTTTTGTAAACCAGTGATGAACAACTTTAAAATATATAGGCTGCAAATTTAGGAATTTAAACTTTTGAGTTAAAACTTAGGTTTTCACGACAGTAAGAGATCTATAAAGTACGTGCGCAGTTTAAGGAACGCTGGAGAACTGCTGATGTAAAGTAGGAGTGGCAAGCAGTTGATGAAGAATGCAAACTTTTGGCTAAATGAAACTATTTTAACCAACATAGGTGGGGAATTTACTTGTATATGCACTCGATGAAAAATGCAAGGACTCTCAAGTGACCCGCCACATTCACCAGACCGTCCTATAAGAGAGTTTACATTTATCTACTGTGTACATATTACTCCAAAACTACTCCTATTTTTTGTCTCTTTGTATGTAGGAATATCTGCAAAGAGTAAAATATAATTCAATGCCTTATGTTTGTCATTTCACGTTAATGTAAAGTTGATCGCATTTACTTATTATGTTCACTAAAATAGATTCTTATAATAACTTGTGATTTAATTTAAAAGTACACAATTAAGAATTTGAAATTAATAAATATCACACAAAAAGTAGGATTTTTCTCTTCCGTACCAGAAAAAAAAAGAAGAAAAGAAATGTGCTTTTATGGGCATGCATTTAAATCCGGGCAATTCTGCTGAAGTAAGCAGAGGACAGTGTTTATGGGAAGTCTGTAAAACGCAGGAATGAGAAGACGCACTCGCTAAGTTTCACTACACTTTTGCACAATTAAGTCAGCATTGCACGTCCATGGGTAAAGCGACGAGTAAGCAGGGACAGAAGAAACCTCAATGTTAAGAGATTAACGTGCCAGCGGCGAGTACTTCATTAAGAAGGAGAAAAATTGTTTTTTTTAATCTGTTTAATTCTGAAACCATAAGACACAAAAGACGTTTTATACAGTTTAAACTTATTTAATTTATTTTATATTTTGGCAGAATTTGGGATTTTTTCTTTTCTTTTTTTTTTCTTTCAACTTTTTAATTTTCTCTGTTTTAATTGGATACATTTATTCTTATTTATCTGTTTCTGCTTCATCGGTATTAGAACTTACAAGCCAATGCCCGGGTCAATCACCTGTCGAACAGCTAATTAACTCTGGACACACATAGAATACACAAACACACTGACGGGCGGTAATTCTAATGCCAGGGCCGCTTCGTAAACATCACACACACACACACACACAGATAGATAGAATGGGGGGTAAATTATAACATGGAAGGTGAATCCGCGGGAAAAAAAAAAAATACTAACTTCACATTTGCCTTTCCTGCAAATGGAGTTAGAGAAATCACGGAAAACATCGAGTCAGGTTATTCGGCTGTGGAATTTGAACCTAGGTCCTCCCGATTTTGATTTCCAAGAATTATTGTGGATTAGCGGTTCGTAGAGTCCAAAATGCCCAAAGCTACATTGAATTCTAATATTACGGAAGAATATTCAGTAATGTTGTATTTATAATGATTATTTTGTCGTTCTGTGCATATTTGATGCTTTTTTCCAAATATATTTTATCTTTAGGTTAATAGGAAACTAATTTGCTATAGAAGTGCGTGGATACTAAAATTAAATGTCGAAATTCAAGATTCAAACAACAACTTTTTCCATTTCAAGCAATTGTTGGTAGTGAAAAAGTAATATTATTTCATCCTATTATTGCCACACGATTTACTAAGCAAACTATTACTTTTCACTGCTTATTGTTCCAAACATATGTTTTTACCGTTGTGTATCGTATTATGAAGTAAAAAATATATCAAAATAAAGTGTCCATAAACTAAGCTAATCCGGCAGTAGTTAACATTTTTTTCGCATTCTCTTTGGATGTGACAAGAGTATTCTGCATGGAGTTAAATGTAATGATTTCATTATTTTCCCAAAATATTTTATAATCAAAATAATTTGCGAAATTAATCCATCAAGCTTTTGTTTTTATGAAATTTATTTCATCCTGTGATTATTTTTTTAGATACAACCTGAAAAAGGGGTGTATTTAATGCTATACATCTGGCTATGCATAAACCCAAAGCATAGTGGTAAAATTCAATACAGCAAATTCTTCTGACTCGGACACCATACCACTAACTCGAGCTCAAATTCAAAGGACAAGTCTCTCTCTAACTTTTACAAGACCATAGTATAAGAAAATATTTCTGTTAATGTAGCAGAGCATTTAAATTTCAAAATTAAAAAGAATTACTTGCATTGAAACTTTCATTCAGAGTCTACCTTGAAATGGAAATATCTGGTTAAGGTCTATGGGAGAATCACGTTTATGGATTTAATTGAAGTGACGGATACAATTAGAATGAATATGACAGATTTATTGGTAATCTATATCCTGATATTCCACTAAAGGTGTATTTGATCTTCAGCCGATAGCTACCAAAACTAACCAAGAAACCATCACTCAATTTTATGAACAGTGAGCTAAACTTCTCTTCAGATTCTTTCGAAGAGTACAACATTTACACCGATACATAATCGCCCCTTTAATTTCGGCAGCAAAGTAGTTTCGAGTATTATGTCCATCTTTCCACTCATCACCTACCTGGTGCATATGAGTATATGAGTAAGACACTCTGAGAGTTTGCAGTCAACAGAATGATTTCCTCCACGATGAAGTGTTAAGACACCACAGTAGAAGTGTTGTGTGAAAAGCTACAGGACATTTTATTGATACTCACCTCAAGGAATACAACAGATTATTTAAGTGGATTAACAGTAAAAATATTAAGCATTTTCAGAAACTTTAACATTGGCCTACATTTCGGAATAGATTATAAAATTCTACTAATTGGATTGTTAGCTAAGGTTAGCTTATATATTTCCTAACTTAATTGAATGTTATATTATTGAAAATATAAAATAAAATACAGTTACATTTTCAACTACATTTTAGTTTTCAGTAATTTATAAAATATTTCCTTAATAGCATCGTAACATAATACTCAGTTCATGACAATATTTTAGCAATGAATGCAATTTTATGTTGAAATTGTTATTATGTAAATTTTAGGAAATTAGAGTCATAATTTAGTATTCTTAACGATTTTGACGAACAATAAAGATGTTTAAAATTCTGGTATACAAAAACATGCTTTCGGACTAAGGACAAGGTAATTTATACAAGTGAAATTATGCATATTTTAATCATACTTTAGAAACGAATTTCAAAATCACATGAGGTAAAGGTTATGGAAGGGTAAAAGGGTGTAATTACAGATGGTATTATCATATATTCGACTGCAAATAAAAAATAAATAAAAGAATGATATACGGAAAACAGTAAGGGCACAAAGTACATCAATCTTTTCCAAAGCAATGTTTATATCAAACTATAGTAAAACTCTTAAGACGATTACTAAGAATCAGTACAAATGAGGTAGTCTTTTGTCATCCTTTTTATAAGAATACCACTGACAGTTATTAAAGAAAAATCATTTTGGGTCAGATACGAAAACACACAATGCCGCTTTCCTCGTTCGCGCTACAAATTTTAAAACATGTTAATGTTATGCAATATGAACTTCACCGAACATTTGATCAGCAGTGCATGGTTTTTTGTTTACTTGCTAAGGTGTGTTTTTTGTTTTGTTTTGTTTTTGCTTTTATCATCTGGATAGGAATTACCTGTAAATTTTACTTTTAGGCACTTCATTCCAAACCTTTTCATGAGAAACTAAGGAAGACATTCTTTTCACTTTCGCTTGTAACGTATTGCTGTTTGATTGGATTGGATTGTTAGGGCTGAGGAGAATACTTTGGTATTTCAACCTTGCTCTATGTCTGGCCGTTTGCGTCTACACCCTTTCACTCTGGGAGAAAGGGATGAAGTGAGAGTTATTATACTGACGGTTTGGATCCACGGGAAGTGAGGCAGGTACGTAAACATGTTACCTAAAATGTTTACCAGATGAAACACCCCATCGCGAGGGAGTCTCCCACCAAGAAGGCAAATCGCTCAGAAGTTTCGCTTCATCCCAGACGACCGGATAGAAATATTTCTAAAGCGCAAGCTACCGTCACAGCGCATCAGCCGAAATAACAGTGATGCTTCAACCCAGCAACAGAACCAACGGAATGAAACGGTGGAGCGGAAAATTCTTAGAAGTTAATGATCTATCCTAGCACTAGTCTAAGCGACCAAGGGAAACACGAAAATATCTAAGGTCCTGATGGCCGGTTCCGAGAGAATTGAACCCGGAACCTCTCAAATGCGAGTCCCAGGCGCTACCACCTGAGCCGCTCGATATTGCTGTTTGGTTACTGAAGAGGACTACTTTGCCAGTAACGTATTACAAACAAGGTGTTACTAAGTAGTCACTTCCAGTCATAACAGCTTCTTGGCTAGATTGAATGAAAACTATGTCATGGATAGTAAAGGACATTTCCAGCCGTGGTGTTAACTTTACGAAAGAGTGAGAGTGGGCGTTGTCATTGAGCAAAATGACATCAGCTGATTATAGGGATTTGCCTATTGCATTTCTTGTGTCGTGCCGGTGCTGGCTAGCATCAAGGTATGTTCCTTGCTGGGCTAAAATCCTAAGCAGGGAGGAAAACGAGATAAACCGGAAGTAAGAGCTTATAAATGCGCTAAAAATGTCTTAAGAAGTGGGAAAGAGAATTAGTAAGTTGGGCGAATCCTAAAAGGGATCGCAAGAAAGATAAGAGCCATTTTCAATATACTTATGAACTTCGCTCTGCCTTTTTCAAGGGTTTCTTAGTCTAGCATTCAATCTTTGCTTTAACCTACGAGCTAAATGAGACCGGAATGTCAGTAAGCATTATCTGTATAAAACGTTTGAGATTGTGCTATCATATTTGTATTTTTCCAGACTTTCGAAATGTAGGTACGACGTATGTACAAATTCATATTTCACATATGGTGTCGAGCCCAGTATTTATAAAACTGTGAATGAACTAAATGTTAAAACACTTGCAAGGCGGGCACGTGCTACATTATTTTGTGGGCAAGAGTGTGGTGCAGCGCAGCTACAGCCCACCTGATGCTGCGACAAAGATGGTCATGCTGTCGGAGGAGTAATGTGAAATAAATGGCCTGAGAACATTGTAGGCATTGCGTTCCATATTAACTAGAATCAAGAGACTGGCAGACCTCACGTCTTGCCGCGGTTCAGAGGACAACAGGGAACGCAATGCGTCAAGGTGGGTGACTTTCTGGATTCCAGCACCTGACTTCTCCCGAGTTCTATTCTGTAACCTACTGCAGAAGTATACACTTTAACCGCGGCTTAGATGTGGTGCTGTGGTACATTCTACCACCTCAGAAAACAAATTGCGTTAACGCTCTGCTGTCTACAACATTTTAACTATAATGTATAAGACCAACATTGACTTTCCTTGGTGAAAGAGCCTTGTAAAAGCCTGATTACGTGAATACTTTTATCAACATTTGCGGCTAAAGGTGAAGAATGGGTATAATACGAGGGTAAATCATTGAGTTACTTAGAATTGAATATAAAATTTAATGAAATAAAGAGTACTGATTTAAAAATACTTTTTTCTCTCTGTACATTAAGGCATTGTCTCATCGTTTCACACACTCCTGAAATCCAACAACACAAACAATTTTGGGCTGTCGGAACCAGGAGATGAATTCCCTTTCTATAGCTTCATCGTCGGGAAAATGTTCGCCCTAAAGATGATGTTTTTTTTTTTTTTTTTTGAGTAGTGTTTAACGCCCGTTTTTACTACTGAGGCACCACAGGCGGTGGACACTGATGATGCATGAAATGAAATGATAAATTGGGAAAGGATATTTTTTTTTTTTAAGGAAGGAAGCGTTCCAGGCCTAAGTTTAGGTACCTCCCCGGCATTTGCCAGTTATGAAGATTGAGGAAAACCTGGAAAAAACCCCAGTCAGGGAGAGATGATGTTTAAGAGTGTCGAACAAATGAAAGTCATTAGCAGTAAGGTCGAGGCTATACGCAGGATGCTTGAGGACTTCGTACTTTAGATTTCACAGTGTCTCATTTGTCTTGTTGGCAGTATGAGGACGTTCATTGTCATCCAAGAGCAACACCTCTTTGATGAGGAGTCCTGGTCGTTTCCTTTGAATGGTCTTACAAGATTCCTGAGGATGTTACATTAGAAGTCTGCATTTAAGGGTTGTCTTTGAGGCAGGAATACGATGAGCAGTATGTCCTCGTGATCCTAGAAGACTGTGAGCATCACTTTCGAGACGGATGGTGTCAGTTTAAACTTCCTCAGGTGACGCAGAAGGTTTCCACTGCATTGTCTGGAACCGGTAATGGTGAGCCTATTTCTCACCATCTGTGACAATTTGGGTTAACATATCGTGTCCTTCATTGAAGTAGCGATTGAGAGTCATTCTTTGCATTTTATGCTGTGGGGTGTCCGCGGCACTTATCGTGCATAGACTTTGTGAGAACCTGTCATGCATTATAAGGTAGACCATGCCATGTGAACAACCAATAGCAGCGGCAATAGTGTCTAGTTTCTCTACTCTCTGCTTGAATTAAGGCAATTCGTTGCAAATTCGCCTGTCTGGCCATCTTGCAACAGTTGTTTTGCTATTGTAAACATAAATTGTATCGTGTTAAATGTCACCAGTTGCCACTGGACTAATGCTGTCATCCAGTGTCATTAACTTCAGGTGCTTCATTCAACATGCAGTATTCCTCATCACTTTGTAACTAAATCCTTGACCTCGTGCCAATTTCACATATATTAACTAGTTGGTGAAAGTGTAAGTACATGTGATTAAATTAATGCTTGAACTTATAATCTGAATTTTATAATAAGTTAATACTTGCACTGATTAAAGATGTAACTTGAAGACCATATGCAAAGAACACCCTAAGTCACAAGAAACCAATTTTGAAATATTGGCATTTTATCATCAAACCACATTACGTTCTTTAAACATAAATATAAAGTTTTTGAGCCAGGAAAAGTCGAGGTCACGACAGGGACTCTAACCACGGATCTTCGACTTGCCGTCCCGACGCTCTCACCAGCTGAACTACTATGCACTACCCGACCATAAACCGCAAGTCTCTTTCATCTGAATCAATTATACCCTCGAGACCCGTAAAGTTATCTCATTGCAGATATTTTATCCCTAAGAGACGACTCGAAACAGTAGCCCAGGATGCATAGTTAGCCCACGCTTATTATGTTTCATATTTAATATAATTTAAGTATAAATGCTAGTAATGTCAAAATATGGATTAAACCTCCGTCGAGTGCGGGCTTTCGTGACACCGTTTGTCGCGCTGCGTCTGTTAGACACGCGCGATCCTTTTTGGGTTTCCGGCTATAAGGGCTTGTTTGTTTTTGTTCTTTTTTTTTATTATACCTTTACATTTTATTTTTATATGGCATACACAAAACTGATCATAAGCAACATTTCATTTTAACCTTAGAATTAACAGTTAACATGTGTGTGTAAAAGTATAAAATAGCTGCAATGAAAAAAAAAAAAAAAAAACAAAACAAAACAAAAAAACAAAAAAAAAAACAAACTTAAGTTATGGGTAACTAATTATTAAAATAATAAGAATATGTAGACGTTTCTTCATTGTTGTCCAAAAACATACAATTTTCGCAGACAATATTTGCATGCTTTTTCAAACATGGTTGTTTTCCGCATTTTCCGCATGCATGTTTTCCGAGGCAATCTCTTTTTGTCTCCTTATATCATAGCTGGCATCTTTTCCTTTCTTGTTGTCAGGTTCTAAAGTGACTTCCACGTTGTCTTGTTGTAATCCTTTAGGTTTGTGTTTTGTCAGCATTGACTTTATTTCATCTGGTAGACCTGTTATTAATGATCTTCTTTGCAGCTAATCCTCCAGTAATGTTACAGCTAAAACTTTTGAATATTCATGCCTATCAGAGTACTTGTTTATGTTCCCGAAGAAAATTACTCTTGAATTTATACCTGCTACGTTTAGCAGATGGTAAAATTTTACCATAGGCTCTCTCCTTGTAGACCAAGCTACAATATAAGTAGTGCATAGTATGTCGAATACATCAATCTCAAATTTAATGTCACGATGAAGTATAATTTCAGGCTTTTCCTCTATTTCCTCCAACGTTTCATTTGATGACACATGCATACTAGAAAAGGGGGGCAACTGTTCTACCATTTTGGGGGTAATAAGAAACAAGTGTTTCATTTTTGGTGAAACCAAGTATGCTGTCATATTGTGTGCGGCCCTTTGGGAAGATGAAACTGGATAGCAGTTTCTTTCTGTTTTTTCAACTGTGCCTACAAATGACAACTCCCCTGTTCAGTAATTGTCTCAAGTTCAAACTAATGAACCAGTTATCTGCCGTAATGTTTCTTCCAGTTCCATATATTGGCTCAGCAAGCCGCAATGCGACTGCA
Source organism: Metallyticus violacea (assembly GCA_030762175.1). Taxonomy (NCBI): domain Eukaryota; kingdom Metazoa; phylum Arthropoda; class Insecta; order Mantodea; family Metallyticidae; genus Metallyticus; species Metallyticus violacea. The sequence continues at coordinate 213,085,889 of CM060846.1, read as the reverse complement.
TCAGCGGAATTGCTATTGAAGGGGACCTGCTGGTTGTTCACAATATATCTCCATGTTATAATTGTAGTATAATTTAGCATCGCACAAAGAGAAGATTTTGATGCCATAATTTGAAAGTTCGATGGTGTGAAATAACGAAATTCATATACATGGTGAATATGAATATTTCTTTCACAGCAACGAGCTTATCTGTTTTGCGTCGTTCTTCTCTTGAGGCGCTGTTATCAAAATAAATGCAATTTATATGGAGTCGGAAACATTTTTCAGGCATGGCCATTCTGAAAATATTGACACCAAGGTCGTTAATTGTCCAGAAGCAGTGAATATTTTGCAGTCCGCTTCGAAACACACCAGCAAGATATAATGTACCCAGAAATGCTTTCGTTTCGGCTATGTCTGGTTTTGAAATCTCTCTCACGTTCAAAATTCTCTTTCAAATCATCTTTTCACAATCAGATCTAGCATGTCATCACTGATAAAAAGATTCCAACACTCAAATTCAGTTTTCATATCCCTAACATTCCCCACTGCCCCAGACAGTTCAGTCAAAATATTATGTGACCGTGCCTATGTTGCTGTAAATGGTACCTTTCTCCATTTCGTTCCATTCTTATCTGAAAATTAAAGCGCGTAAATAATAATAATACATTATCCTCACTTTACATTTTTATTACGGTCTTCCATACTCACCCGTATAGTACTTTTTATTAATTTCTTGGCTCTCATCATTTCATATTCATCAACTTCGTGATCTGTATCTGGATCTACAGAGCTTGATTCAATTATATCTTCTGAATCAGAATCACTTTCCACAAAGTGTTCTTCAACAGATAATTCAGAATTTTCAAAAAGGAGGCATTGCACTTCCTGCAAATATCGGGATTTTGCAAGTTGTGCGTATCTTTACTCATTTTCAAAGTTTAAATAGGAAGCAATAAAGAAATGCGGTTGCTTTACGAGACAGTTTTCTAATGACACGATGACAAGTTGAAAACGAAACTGTGGTTTTTACACATAATAGCACTGACAATGCGTTACGCGAGTGGCACGCAGTGTCTATCAAGCACATGAGATACACGTACTGGCGGTCAGCTTTGATTGCGAAGACGTTTTTACAGTGATTAAGCTGGAACTTTGTGAGGTAATGTCAGAGGTATGGTGCAATATGTTTTGGGACGATAAGTCGATAACCCTATTTATAGGAATGATATGATTAACTAACAATGATTATTTGCTTCATATTAAATTTAATCTAAGTTAAAAATAAAGCATCATTACAACTGTGATGTTTGAATATTTTGTGAGGATATAAAGAGATTGATAAATTAATGCTGTGATCAGTTGTTAATTCCTTTAGGGCTTTGTTATCTTATTTTTAAAAAATCTCATTGCTCAGTTGGTACATTTGAAAGGAACTTTTGAGTTTTAGAGCTACACCACTTTTCTAAACTCTTCAAATCTTAGTATCAATAATAAGCAAAAGGCTACATACAAACTCTTGCGGTCTTCATACTGAATCTTTGTTGTAATTTTCATATTTTTAGGTACAGCAGTATGAAATTCTTCTTCACTTATTATCAACAGATTTTTTAGGCAAAGGCTATAACTGACGATACGGTTATAGAAAGCTATAATACTGCAGTCTAGAGTTGGAATGCTTTTTTTTTTCTTTCTTTCTTATTCCCCCCCCCCCCGTATTGATGAAGACAGAAACGGGGTCATCGACAAGTTCCTCCACGCTCGGGTGATGTGCACCGCATTGGCTAAAATTGGTACTCCTACTTTCTAGCATTACTTCCCTCGGAAGCGGTTTTTATTCGCCTCTGTTGCTAAGGTTAGAACTATGGAGTGTGTGCTTACCTTGGTGATTAAGTGAATACATTAACTGTACGCTCGACGCTCGGTTAGTGCTGCCACCCGATTTCGCTTCCCTAGTGAAATTTCGGCATACAACGGCTGCGTAGCGACTCCTCTACGGCCATTTATTATGTTCCTTTGCAGCAACTTTTTCCGTATCTTAATTAGTATAATTGAAAATGTATTTTTCTTGCATTTAATAATATTTTTTTTAAATGTACTGCTTAATACATTCTTTGCTTGAGGCTTTCATTTATTGTTTATTAATTTGCAAATTAAGTCCATATATTTCCATTTTTAGAAAAGACACACATGTATTAGTCCATACTTCTGAATATTTCGGCGATTTTATTAATGGAGCATTTCCGTGCAATAGGCTGGATGCTTCATATGCACCACAATAATGCAGGGCCGGATATTGTAAATGATTCCTCCTTCCGTGTTTTATGGCCTTGCAGAGTTTTCAGGATATCTCTGTCCTATTAACTAGTTACAGGTGTGTGTGCTGGCACGGCTTTCTCGTAAACCATTCCTTGAATATCGAAAAATATTATGATCATAACTATGCCGGAGAAGGAACTTCCTTTGCATTTTTTTGGTGTTGACGACGATGGAGATTTTCACATAGGGTTTGTTGTTTGCTCTCAGAATCGAAATAATGCAGTCAAGTTTCTTCAGAAGTGCTTACGTTTGAATGCACATCTTGAATTGCATACAAACCCACACGCTAGCGACCTTTCGTTTGGGAATAAGCAATCAGTCATGTACAACTTGGTTACCAACGTGTGAGTGGCACCCAGAAAATTTTCCAGAATATGAGAAAGTGTTCTTATTATTATTCAAAGATCCTCTCTCACAATGACAGCAGCGGTATTGCTGTTTTCTTCCGTTAGAGCACAAACTAGAGCGCAGGGTCTACCTTGCTAGATCCCCCCCTCTTTAACATTTTAAACCATCTTTGAGCTGTGCTATAGGGAAGGACAAGCTCTCCATAAGTTTACAGCAACATTGCAGGCGGAACTGAATACGCCTCAACTTGCACACCTCTCATTGGCGGAAACTGGAAATTACAAAAATTGAACTGGTACCTCCTGTATATCACCTATTAAGCAGTTGTAAGCTTAAACTTTGATGTGAGAAAATATGCCTGTAAAAACTATGACAATTTTTCGTAAATTATACATTTGCTCACATTTCCTATTTTACATTAAACTGTTATTTTGCTTTGAGAAATCAATAGGCGGAATCGTGTGTAATTGCTCCCAGATTTATTGTCAATTAATATAAACAATATAATAAAATCTATAAAAATGATTAAAATGGAAATAAATAAATATATATATATATATATCTGATTCAGTCCAGAATGTATCTCAGTCGTATAATTTGCATATTGATACTTTTATCAAAAAAGTAAAATTATGCTTGTTTAACTTACTTTAACTGGACAATTAAATGGCCGCTCTCCTTCATGTAGAACTGGCAATATAATGTGTTACATTAAACAAAATAAATAATATTTAATGGTGCTACTAGTAAGTCATACTAGGTATTTTGTGGTTTTGTCACCCGTTTCAAGGCCTCCAGAGGGTCGACAGTCACAGTGGTAACTTCCGGCGAAGCGGACATAATATCCATGTAACTGATTTCAAGCTTTTGTAATACAATTACAATGAAAACAAGCAAATAATTTTTATATATGTAGGAAATTTTGTGCCGATCACACATTTCTGGCATCTTGTGTTAACGGTCTATAAAAAGTACATATTTCAAGTATAACTAAATACAATAGTGGCGTAATGACAGCAGTGATAAGAGCATCGTTCCAAACAAGCAAACAATCAAATAATCCTATATTAGAAGGACGTCCTCAGTGTGGCAACGTTTTCAATTTGATGGTTCTATTTGCTCACCGCATACTTACTCACCGGGTTATGTGACGTAGGCAGTGAGGCTTCATACTCGTGCTTCCTATTACAGTTGTTCGCGGTTCTGCTGCGTGTTCGCGTAGGAAGTGCTCAGGAAGGTTCATTTCGCAGTCTTTTGGCCGTCTACTGTGCTTCTATAGCAATGAGTGAGTATTTAATTAATGCTTGTTTTTGTAATGTTCTCTACAACTTTTAGTCAATACACATTCCCTCCAATAGTAAACACCTTTGGACCTTTACTTGCAAAAGGCCACGCTTTGCGTTAATAGTGCCACAAATTATTTTATAAATATAATGCCAATTGATAATTCATATAGTTAAATTGGGATTCAAAAGTAAATAATGTCATATTACTGACATAAAATATCAGTGAAGTTTTCCTATTTTCTAAAACATTTAATTGAATGCATTATCAGTATCTTACACCTCAGCTTAATAATAATAACTTATTTAGTTGTTATATCGCCAATTTCATAAAATGTTAAATCCATTCTATAATCTATTTGTAGTTTAATATACCAATCATGTTGTGCATGTCATACAGTTATTGCTGCCGTGGAGATAAAAATGAGTATTACATATTTTATAGATTTTGGTTTTTATTTCAATTTATACTTTATCTCAAAAACAAAAATTTAGTTTAAAATATGTGGGGTTATTAAACCCAGAATAATTACTATAAACTAATTTAACGCTCAACTTGTAGTTGAAGTTCATAGTTTCATTTTCACGTAATCTCATACGTTAGTCCATTCTTTAGTAAATTAACTTCTGAATACATTGCAAAAATTTTCATTTTGCGTTTTACTTAACTTCGATAATTGCCAATTTTATTGTGAGGTTAAAAGAAAGAAGAATATCGAACATAGCCTCCAAGTCCATCGCCGTTATTCAAGCTTGTTAACGATCGAATACGAACATGTACCTGTAGGGGAATATTTCCTGAACGGGCTATCTGGGAGATTTATTTTCCTCTTCTTAGAAAGGCAAGTACTGAGTAGTCTTAGATTTTAGTACTCGGGTTCGTTTGTACCATTTTCAATACATTCCATTTATCCTGTGTGATAGTCCCAATTAGTTTCTCCAGTACTTATTCACTTTTGCACTGTAATAGGACGCGCCCAAAATTTGCTAAAATAGTCTTCCATCCAGTCCAGGCGAGGCTAGCGACTTAATCATTACACTAACGGAGATCGTTGGAAAAAACTAGAAAAAATCACCAGTTAATATTTCCTGTTCAAAATGAGATATTGAAAAGTATAAACTTTTCTAAAACCAATCCAAAATAGTTTCTAAATGTTTTAATTAGCATATTTTTTTCTGATAATAGTGTTCTGATCAAAATGAAATGAAGCATATAAATAGTCTAGTATAATAAGTCAACTGATAATATTTGTTTGTCAAATCCCTTAACATAACCGTTTGGCTATAAAAATATAATGCTTAAAATTCAGGAACAAATAAACACACGTTAATAACCAAACGGTTAATATAACTGATTGTACATGTTGCAATTTAACGCTTTATACCAGTGTTTGCTTTAAACGCCAAGAATGTCTTAGTGTGCTTAGTGTGCCTTTGACGGGTGCGACTGAACTGATTGGCAGTGATAGTGATTTGACTTGAAACAGCCCCTACACTCCACTGAAACATAATTATAATGTACATTTATATAAGCCCAGTTATATTTTGATATTGTGATAAGTAATATCAATATTATGTGTATTCGTGTGTCATAAGCTTTAACTTGGACGTAAGAATTGTACTAAAGAGAAGGCTCCTCTGGTGTTAACTACCTACTGTAGCTTGGAGGGCGAAAAAGATCATATAATCTTTACAATAGGGAGAATGAACCCGAGGGTCGCTGTGTAAAGTACTTTTTCTTTATTAAACGACTAACTACTACAGAGTTAATAAACGTATAGGTCTTTGATCTCGACCGCCGTCGTACTGTTAGCCCTTAAAAATAGCCAATACCGACAAAACATTCAAAAACTAGCAAATGACAGGTGTAGTAGGTGAAATTGAACCAGCTAACGGAGAAGGTATGTCTGAACTTTTAAAGATAGGCACGAAGATTGCCCGTGCCTTTGTGACTCCGTTGGCATCTTGAGACCAGCGATTATTTGATTTGAATTTAATATATAAGGGAGAGATTGCTTGGGTGAGGCACTCTGTTTGAAGATCTACACGCGACAAGATACATTCAGTTCACTCGAGTAAGTTCAGTTCAGTTCCGCTCATTCGTCAATTCACAATCGCCAGTTCCACACTCAGCAAGATACACACAATTCTCAGAAGCAGTTCGTAGTACTCATTATAACTACGATTTTCAGTTCAACGCGCCGCGGCACTCATCTGTAAGTTTCACATGCGGCAACTAAGCTTATATTCAATGTAACCAAGTCTACCATACGCAAAACACCAGAAAACGCGAAAGAATTTGGACATAATAAAATACGTTATTACATATTACGTCACATCGCATTTGCACCACAGAAACTCTCTCTCATTTCCTTTTAATAGAGTCAACAAAATAGCAGAATACACTGAGATTTGTTGTCATTGAAGCATAGATAATAACACAGAATCGACCAATAACCAATTAACGAAACCACTTCTAAATTGGCATCACAATGTGAGGCCTCTAAACGTCAACTACAGATCGCTTGGAGATTGGTACCCAACCGGGGCACTTCTAAACCCAAGATCGCGGGTTCGTTCCGGCCAGGACCTATGGACTTTTTCGGGCGTAAAAATCCTAAGTATAGCTTCCTTCGGAAGGGAAGTAAAGCTGTGGGTCCAGTGCCGTACATTTACGGCACGATAATGAACCTCAAGCCTTACAGAAGAGGCCTCTGAGCAAAATTTGTCGGCCGTTTCACGCTCTGATTTGAATGGGACGCTGATGACCTGAGATGTTAAAGAGCATCCGTAAATAAAACAAATAAAAAAACCCGGGGCACATAGCGGAGCCATACCAGACCTCAAATTTTGGCGTCCAACGTAGCTTTCATATCAAGTCACTTCATAATTTGACTCAACATCGTGGGGCGACAACAACGGCAACACCTCCCATCGAGCTATCTCACACTGTGTTTTTTTTTTTAACTTAAACCTTAGCAAACACTACTCTAACGTAAGAAAATATTTTATAAGGTTCCTCATAAAACTGAAATATGACATAGCAGTAAATAATCGCACGCGCTTTAGAGCAATTTTAAAATATAAACGAACATTACATATTATCCAAAATTATTACTGAAGAAAATAAATTATTTGAAACTTTAGGGCGGGAAGATTGTCAATAAAAATGGGGTCTAAAAACACCACTATGGACAATATAAACTAAATTATTAATATAAAAATATCATGTTGTGTAAACATACCTTCCCAATATCACCTGAGGTCTGAGATAGCTTGGCACTCGTTCAGTGGCTGCATTGCTTGACGTGGTGATGTGTAATTCACTCTTGATTTCAAATTTTTCCATTTACGCGCTCTTCAATTGGTTTCACTTTCTTAAAAGAATAAAAAAGTACTTGTTCCTTGCTTTCTTTTTCTATTTTAATCTGACAAATGACCTCGAATCACGGGTTCGTGTCCGCCTTATGGAGGACAATTTATCTCTTTCTGAACTGCTGACTGTATGAGATTTGCTCAGAGGCCTCTTCTTTCTGGCCCGAAATTCTTTTACTTGCCATAAATCTACGGCACGGGACCCTCGGCTTTTCTTTCCTTTTTGAAGAAACCCATGCTTAGGATATTTACGCCCGAAAAAAATCTTTTTACCCTGGCGGGGATTGAACCCGTGTTAGTGTACAAGGCAAGGTCCGACTGGTAAGAAGATAGTAGTGATTGATACCACTAATGTATTCAACTGGATTTGCCTTGCATTTACATAATTGTAACATATTCTTTATTCTTCCTTGAAATTGATGTTTTTTTCTTTATTCAGGTTTTGAAGGTTATTTGGAATCTATCGAGTGTCCTCTATGACCTGTACTTAATTTTAGCTTTTTGTAATCACTTATGATTACACTAAAGAAAATTATTCCCGTTTGATATTTCTGGTACTTTAGGCGTTATTGCTTCAGCCATTGCACTTGTCTACCCCCACTGTCTTTGGTTCTGTTTCTAATCATTGTTGCAGCTAAGTTTCAAGTCTTTGAAATCTGAGATTTTTTAGCTATGTAGACACTACCAACTCTGTTTTGAAGATTTTTAAATCTGACTAACCTTAAAATGTCCAGCTAACAGTACATAGTATAACAGATACATGCTTTTTAGCAGTTTCATGGAGTCTACGCCCTTGTGCGAGTGTCCCTTTTCAGAAACTTGTACTCTATTATCCTAAATTGATAATTTTGTGCAATCAAAATGAATAATGCTGATATGTATTGGATCAGTTTTATCTACTAAGGGTTGCAGCAATTTCACAACTTACTCATTGGCCAGTTACTCTCTCCATGGAAAACAACTCCTCTGTGCGCGAAAGCACCTTCATGCACAGTTAAATTATAAGCACATACTTTTCGACTTGAGGAAACATCTGAAGAAGAGATCTGTAAAATACTTTAAAGATCGGTGGTTACACTTGTAATTTTTTTTTTCTTTAAATGTTCTTTGCGTATTTGCTGTCATTTGCTTCCGTTTTATGTTTTCTATATTAAGTTTTAATGTGGCTTTATTATTTTCATTCACCTGTCTTTCTTGGGTGAGAAGAAAGATAAATTACACTTTGAGAAAATACTCATTGATATTATGGGATATTGAAACTACAACTTTGGTAATGACTAAACAAAATTTTACTTTTAACTTGGCAAAGTACTTCCTTAGTCTTATCTGGCAACTTTTAATGTATAATTTTGACTCCGAATGTGTAAAAACGCTTATACCTTGCCTTGATTCAGTTTTTGCTTGAATCATATTTTTAGCTTACGTTTTCTGGTATCAATAATGATAATGATTTGCTTTAATAACGGACGCTCTTTAAAATCTCAGGGCATCAGCGTCCCATTATATTCAGGGCGTGAAACGGCCGATAAATTTGCTCATAGGCCTCTTCTTTCAGGCTTGAGGTTCTTTTTCGTGCCGTAAATGCACGACACGGTACCCAGAGCTTTACTTCCCTTCCGAAGGAAGCCATACTTAGGATTTTTACTCCATCGGTCCTGACCGGGATCGCACCCCCTATCTTGGGTTTAGAAGGCAAGTATGGTTACAACTATACCACCAGGACCAACTTTCTGCTATCAATTTGACTCGTACTTAAATATAATGCATAAAGCAAGTGAACACTTTATCTGATGTTCAATAATCTTAACCATATTTCAAGTTATTTCGCAGGTGACTTAATTCCTGTTTTAAAGAAGAAGCATTTTGGTCATAAAATGGAGCAACTAATGAATATTTAGCAGAGAAACAGTAAACGCCAGTGCAGGGCGAGTGTCTATAATACAATGGGTAGATTTGATGTTAAGAACGCTCGTTTATTTGGCGCTAGTTTTAGGAGAGAGTACCGAAACACTAGGAGGTGCCCTTATATCACAAGTAAGAATGTAAATATTTTTGTGCTTTGTTGGCTGCCAGGATTAGAAACTGGTATTGGAAAAGTAGTTGGGTGGATAATCTATTCTTAAGTGATAGAATAATGCATAATGTGTTTCAGTGGATCAAACTTCCACCGCGAATGCAAGAAATTAATGATGCTAAGCAACACTGGCAAAATCGATTAAACTGCAATAACGTAACTCAATATATATTGCTTTCATTCTTATTGTTCGTTAAATGAAATAAAACTATGTTTAATTACGCCAGTTATGAGTATTTTATTTCATAAAACAGACCAATATTTTTCTTTCCGTGCACTATTCTTTTACCTCTTGGCGCCCTGATACAGAATCAACAAACGTTGTTAAATTTCGTGATAATCATCACGAATTAGTGGTTAGAATTGGATTTTTGAACTATTAAATTGCGTGTTCCTATTGTTGTATTTAGACAACAAAATCGAGTGAGGGGAGAACCCCAACCCCATCAAAAAAAAAAAAAAAAAAAAAAAACCACTTTGGATAAGTACTGCAAATGTTATATATATTCAATATGAAGTAAATTATCCATTTCCTCATTTGAAATAGTGCAGAAGTCCTTCGAATCTTCTCACCAGCTCTACGAAATTACAGAAAACGCGCGCAGATAGTACTGCTGGGAACTGGAGAGATGTCTGGTTTATCTGCCAAGTAAAACATTACGCAGTGCATGTATATCATATATTCAAATACTTAAAAATAGGTCCATTTCTTTGCGTAAACAAAAGCAGAATATGAATAGTAAACAGTAGGACGTAATCAACACATTCCTCTGACTAGCCATCTCTCCAGTACTCAGCACTACCGAGTTAAATAATTCCTTGGTATGCTGAAAATTGCTGGCATTCTTTCCCCTTCCAGCCATTGACGAAGTTATCCCTCCGAATTTTACGGTTTCCAGTTACATTAGGTTTGCCCTTTTCCCCCCTTTGTTCAGTCTTCATGCTTTGAAACCTTTTTGTAATGGTAGAGGCGAGAACTTTTGACGTAAGATTTTCTCGAGCTTTTGTATTATACATCTGTAACGCTTTCATTTTTTCTGTCTTAATGCTTGGAGTTTGTGACTTGTTTAACAGTACTGAGAAATTATTTTAGAAGATTCACAAAATTATATTGAAGATTAAGTTTTTCAGTCATATTTAACACTAAGTCATGAAAGCGCAGTTTAACAACACCTGTGTGTGTGTGTGTGTGTGTGTGTGTGTGTGTGTGTGTGTGTGTGCGTGTGCGCGCGCGTGCGTGTGCCTGTACGCAAAGCAGAAAAACCCATACACACACTCAACCTTACGCATGTCGTTCTTCAAATTTGTGCAGGAAAAACACTAAACAAAAGAGTGGTAGATTAAGATTGTTTCTATGCGTGACTTGAACCATATTAATCTAAAGCTTCAAGTGTAAACTTAAAGATTAGACTTTAACTTAAGGACTAAACTTCAAGTCAAAGCTATAGTTTTATGCTTAGGACTCAATATATTATAGTAACATTCCTTTTATGGCTTAGGGCTAAAGTAAGCATGACAAAGTCATTTTTCGAATGAATTTGATCACTTTTACCGAAAATAAAACGTGGATTTGCATAGGAGATATTTTTAGAACTGGATTTATTCAAGAATATGGACTTGAGCAATTTTTCTAACCTAACTGGATTCTTTGTAACTCATTTGGTTACAATATAAAATTAGTCGCTTTTATAAAGAAAGAATATATATCACTTTATTTATGTGCATTATTCTTACTGTTTATTATGTAAAAGCGAGACTTTGTTGAGGATCCAGTGACAGAGGCCGACTATGTGATATTTGGCAGAGTAATCAACACAAGGTAAAAATACCGGAAATGAATAACGAGTGCAAACAGACGCATTCGTTTACAGTTTGGATCACCTCGCGGACCTTGTGGCTTGTGAACAGCGGTAACGCCATCTGCGTCAGTGTTCTTCATTACAAGAAAGTCATTCATCGGGTCACAAGAGGAGTAATTTATTCGTTTTCGGGCATTTACGTATTGCATTAAAAAGAATTTTTTGATCTGCATCACGCTTTTAAAATGACACATGTTCGGAATGGTATATAAAATATTCGTTAACGGATTTAACGCATTGCAATGCCAGACTGCACGAGCTGGACGTACTTTATTGATACCTCCATGAATATACATATTTTATATACAGGTGAATCGAAATGAATTGAATAATTCCAGAACATTTTGTAGGAGTTTGCATGGCAAATTCAATGAAGAAAATCCACGAGTGGAAAGACCAATTTTTTTTTTTTCAAATTTGGATTTGTTTGCAGTTAGATACATTCTTGTTTACGTACTTCCGCCGTTGCAATGAGACACTGTAGAAAAATGGCTGTCGTAGAAGCGTGTGATATGATTGACGATAATGATGATGTGAAATGTTTAAAAACAACAGCGATCCTTAGTGCCCGTGTGTGACGGAGTTTTGAACAATTAGGTCAATTACAACGGTTCAGCTAGTTTCGTAGAAGACTTCACAAGTACACACCTTACAAGAATTCCATCGGAAAATAGTATCAACAGCTCAAGATAAATGGGAGCCTGTATAGGGATAAATCGACGGGCTGGCCTTCGGTCTATGAGGGCATAAGGGAAGTTTAAAATGCAGCCCTAAAACGTCAACTTACGGAGAAAGCCTATAGCATTCCTCAGTAGATTGTGTGGCGTGTTGCAGTGGCTGCAAAAGTTGACACCAGTTGAACGCTAGGCTTTCTGTCGGTAAATGCAAGAGCGCTTGTAAAACGATAACTTGGAAGCCTAATATTCAGTGACGAGGCTATCTTTCATGTATGCGGCAAATCAGCATAGTTTCAGGATTTGGGAGACCGAGGACCGTTATGCTTAAATGATTTCTGTGACATTTCGCAGAACAATATGTACGGTCGATTTTTTTTTATCAGAAAGATACATCATTACATTTTAACCGAATTGCTGCTGGCGACCACGGTAGATTGTTTTTCTCTGCAAGATGGAACACCACCCCATTTTCACATTGCAATGTGATACCACCTAAACGAACAACTACTGCAGTGTTGGATCGGACTTGCGTGTTCTTGCATCATTAACTGAAGCAGCCATCCCGTTCACTGAATCTCACGCTGTTGAGACATTTTCTTATGGAATAAGTGTGTGAACTTCCTTTACCAATTTGGGCGATTCAAAAACACATCCACGCCGTTGTAGAAATAAAGACTAATCTATGATACTATGCATGTGAGAGGAACTTATTGAATTGACAATTTATCGCGTAACAAAAGAGGTGCTGAAATGGATTATTTGTGGTATGTGAAAACTTCCACAGTTGTTGTATAGAAATGTAGTTTTAGTTTAATAACCTATTCGATACATATTTAACAGTGAACCTTTGAAGTCTATTATTTAAACTTATCCGATATATTGGCACTATAAACCCAAAAAGTTACGAAATTTCTAAGTTTCTACTTTCGAAAAATTTTATCATGGCACTGAAAAGAACACTATATTGGTCTATAATAAGACACATTCATCATGCCGATGATCATGGTTCCCTTAAAAATTAAGGAATTAAGACAAAACATTGCACGAATAAAATGTATTTTTTAAGAAAGATATTTTACTATATTCCATAAAGCATTGGAGGGAGATGATTTTGTACGCATTAATTCGCATCAATGTTTTTTTCCTATAAAATGGATTGGTGGTGATGATGGTAAAAACTTCATTAAACATTTCTGCCAGCTCGAGATGTTGTGAATAGGTATACCAAAAGATAGCAATCATCCACAACTACCGTCAACACTAGAAGAAAGTTGAGAAATGAAGACCGTATATAGTACGTGTACCACAAAAGTAGATAACTAGACAGAGGCACTTTTGATTTTGCGCTAAATTGGATATAGGAATGAAGATATTGCACAGATACAACGTAATGCGGAATAAAGCCTTACATAATAGAGAAAAGAAAGATATGTTTTGCAGATAAGAAAGTATAGTATCCAACCTTATAGAACATAAGACAACACAGTTTACGTTCGGATAAAAAGTAGCACAGAATCACTGCTGCACGACAATCTTATTTTAATGAAAGTGTTACATTTCTAACCGGTTTCACGTGTAGAAACAATACTTTCAAAACTATTGAAAAAATGGTAGAGAAATTGCTTCAACATATGTAATATATACCAGATTATTACTTCTTGCAAGATGGAGCGCCAATGTCTACAGAAGCAGTTAACTTTTAATGCAACTGTCCAAACTTCAGAATGCAAATTTGTGATTATCATAAAAACTTCATAGATGACTGTGTAAGCCAATAGGAAAATATTACAGAATACCTTAGAAGCTGTAAATAGTAACTTTTGGCTCCAAAGCATATGCAATAAATAAATAAAAGAAATAAAGGTCACTACTAAAGTCTTGTGTACAAAAATATGCTGCTCATATTAGCCCATCATGTGATTTTTGAAGTCACTGAAATATTGCAGCATTTATAATAACCTGATTTTCACCACCGGATCTAATGCGCGCTTATAGGCCGTGATCTAAAGTGTTATTTACTCTTGAAGTTTCGCTGGAAGCTGCTCCTAGCTTATTCAGAGATTACATCTTAATCCCAGCTCACCTTTAGACTACGGCCTACAAGCTAAAACGTACGTAGTTCATCAATAATGTAGTGTTTGTTCATAAACATGTTATTCTAGTTAACTTCAATATGTTCTGTAAATTATTTTAAGTGGGTTGTGCTAAAACAAAACAATGCAAAAATCACAACATGCCATATTAGTATATTTAATGGTATAAAATATTGGCATTTAAACTTTACACCATTCTTTGACACCCCGTATATTTTGTATGTAAAAGTATAGTATTAAACTGTGGTAAATTTTTTAACATTACGCCTCCATTATATTTTTTCACAACGAAATAGCTCAGCTATCTGTATCGGACTATTTCCGATGAAATAAATACTACTGTTATGAAAATTTATATGTGCGTGCGCGCGCGCGTGTGTGTACGATCGCTGGACACCTTCCTTGTGTTTGATTTCGGAAATCAGCCTAGATATATTTCGAAGTTAGGAATCGTAAGGCGTTGCTTATATTATGGAAGTTAAAAACACAGTTAAGCAAAGCCTGCAAACAAAATAAAATTTATTTTAACATGTATATCATAACAAATTTTGAGACAATCATTCAATACTTTACATATAGATTATACAAAATATTTTCGCGTGAGCTTGGCCGGCAAGCGGTGGCAAATGTAACGCCTTGCAAGTGCGCCGACTACGACGAAATTTGATTAGTGTCACCGCGCCTAAGACTCTGGCTTTTTTTAAAGTTACAATATCACAATATAAAATTACAATTAGGTCACATTGGTAAGTACCTTGTCAAGACAAATTATACAGTAATTTTCTCATCTTACAAGGAGGCTTTGAATCTTAGGATTTTCTATGCTCCAATACCTGTAATTCTGTGACGCGGTTTGGTCATTTAAATGAAACCATGCATCGTCGATGAAGTGTGCTTAACATTCCGCAAAATCCAATTACATAAATTTAATGTAAATGTAAATGCAATTGCTGGACAACAGTGACTAATAATTCTTATGCTACGGATGCTTACAACCCAATCTTCTAGTTTAATCACAGGGTTAATTTGTATGTAACATTCTTCCACACTAGCCGTATGTAGGACATAAGTCGGAAAGGAAGAATCAGACTTGAAAAATTCGGCCCAGGGCCAGCATTCGAACCACGGATCTTCAGTCTCCCCTGGTTCTATCAACGGAACTACCGTGTCCTCCTCCAATCAAGGGATCGCGACCTTCTCTCATCTGATCCTAAATACTCCGGAGTATATACTCTTAGGTATTACTATCTCATAGTACAGAAACTTCAGGAAGAGTCTTTATATCCTACACACGGCTAGAGTGAAAAACATTTTCCATATGTAGCTTTTGTAAACCTGAAATAATTAAAATAATGTTCATTGTCCCTGACAGACGCTACACTCCCTACTTTAATGTGAACTATTCCGAACTTCAATAATAACAACCGCTTGACTAACTCATCCACTCTCTTCCCATCAATTTCGAATATCATCTCGATCCGAAAATCTTAACGAATTTGAGTGTAAAAAAATCTTCAAATAGAAACGGTGATTCAACATATTCCTGCTTTCTTAAACTGCATTATTTTAAAGAAACCTGTCTAATGATTTTTTATTTGTTTATTTAAGGACGCTCTTTAACATCGCAGGTCATCAGCGTCCCCTTCTATTTAGGGCGTGAAACGGCCGACAAATTTTGCTCAGAGGCCTCTTCTTTCAGGCTTGAGGTTCTTTTTCGTGCCGTAAATGTACGACACGGGACCCACGGCTTTACTTCCCTTCCGAAGGAAGTCATACTTACGATTTTTACGCCTGAAAAAATCCATCGATCCTGGCGGGGTTCGAACCCGCGACCTTGGGTTTAGAAGGCAAGTATGGTTACCACTACACCACCAGGACCGACTCTAATGATTTAGAGAAACCAAGTTATAGTTCGTTTCGATAGATTTTTAAGCATTTCGGTTATTCCTGTGCCCATTTACCCACTAAAAATCGTTTAGCAACAGACAAGTTGTAATATGGAAGAACTTCAGCTCTGGTCATCCCTATTTAGGAATGAGTATCTCGCTGTTAATTGGAACTTCGTCACGTATCGTTACATATGATGACCATAAAACGAACCGGCACTTTACGTATCTCCTAGAATTAGCATCATAATGCCAGATTTATTGGGAACATTCTCCGTCTTAAGTTGTATGAGTGTGAAACAGGGGGCAGGAAGGTCATTCAAGCCGCAAAGTGTCTGACACAAATAGACCCACCTATAGGCAGCTTGTGTTGCACGGTCTCAGTTCGGTCTAATACGCGTGCTTTATGCCTAGACACGTTCCATATGTCAGAGGAAGAAAGAAAATAAGGCAGCGATATCGGAAGGAGAGAAAAGGAAGCCCCTAGGAAAATGAACCGAGAAAATTTATCTGCAAGACAAAAGCAGCAACTATAAGACTTGAAGTTGGCGGCAGCCATAATTTCCATGAATATACAGCTTCGCAGATTTTATTTTCAGAGTTCATTATCTGCTCATCACAAGCAGTTTAACCGTGTAGTGTTAGGTCAGCATGTTCTGTTGCACCCCAACTCTCGTGACCTCTTCCGTGCCTATGGTACAAGTTTACAACCCCAAGCCGCCGCTGCATTAGGGGAGTTCTCTTAAAGTAATTAAAATAATTAAATTGGTGTGCGACAGCTAGACACTTTAAATTCTGGTAAAAATTCGCTTTAGCACAGCACAATTAATGTTTAGTCTTACACAGCTATTACTGATTAACCATTCACTAACTTAAGAATTTGGATTATGTAAATATAAATGCAAAATTAGCTTGAGCTCTTTAGAAGAACAAAAATGTTGAGGTCATATGGCCAGAGCTCTACAGAAACGTGTCGAGATTATGGTCGTATATAAAACTCTTTTGCTAAGGACAGTTAACGGGTTGGATAGACCTGTCTTTACGAGGTAATCTTGAAAGTAAAACTCAAAAGTGAACCAAAGCTGCAAAGAGAAATACTTGTCGTTCCTTCCAATTGTTTGGTTTTCATTTCAAAGCTAACATTTCGGAAGCATAGTTGCTAGGTATTAAACAATGGTCTATAAATACATATATTTTATTTAGGCCCTATACAGGAAGCCCCTAATGGAAGCCTGGGCCATACGTGCTCGCAGCTTTACGAGTCGCCTTTTAAGGAATAAATCTCAAAGTAGACAAACTTTAGGGAGATCTCCGGAGTACATAAACTCAAATGAGAGAGGTTCGCGGTTCTCTATTTGGAGGAGGACATGGTAGTTCAGTTGGTTAGAGTCAGTATAGGAGGCTGAAGATCCGTGGTTGGAATTGCGATAGTGACCTGCAATTTTTTTCTGATTCTTCATTTCCAATAGTAGTATTTTGTATTCTACCTTTTGGCATTGAAATTCATACATAGTTTATATAATTTTTACATCATAATTATTTAAGGTCTTTTCTTTGAGATGTCCTTCATTGAAGTTCCTCCACTCCTTCTTTCGCTCAAAAGGTTCTGTTGGTATATTCGTTCTTTTTCCTTTATTTTTTTCGCGCACTCTGGTTTACAAGATGTTCTATAATCTCTTCCATTTCTCGGAAAAATTTGCACCCGTTTTTATTATTTCTGTCCCAATATCTACACTTTATGTTCTGGTTTTGTACTCATCTCCTTCTGACTACTGGTGACAAGCCGTCTCGGTTGTATTTCTCCCATTTAGATAATAGATGGTCTTTCTTTCCCGGCGTATATTACTTAAACAATACTCTTTAAGAATTAAGTTTGGCGCCTCTTGTCTGATAGTCTTACTTTCTCATTTTTTGTGTTTGTTTCATGTTAACTCGTTTGGTTTCTTCCGGTATAGTTTGTCGTGCATCTGTCTAATTTCAAGATACACCTGGGGTATTTTACTTTTATTTTTGCATCTTCTTTTGGCCTGTCAGTTCCTATATGCCTCATGTTTAGAGTAAAAGGCTTTTCAGTAGTGATGGAATATCATTATTCTTCTTTTGTAGTCTTCTCCAAACCTTTCCCCTGTGCCCGAAACTTGCCTCATAGTAAATATTTGTTTTATTTTGGATTTTTCTACATTTATGATTCTCTAAATAGAAGATATATGAATTCGTTGACTTCTTCTATAGTTTTTCTATCTATTTCCGTTTATTTGCGTTTGTCTTCATATTTGTAAGATCAATGTTATTAACTTTTCCGTGTTCAATCTTAATTTTTGTTTCCCTGTATCGAACGAAAGCTCAGAAGATCGATCGATCGATCCATCCATCCATCCATCCATCCATCCATCCATCTCTTTCTCTTCTAGTTACTCTTAGTACAATGTCACTTTGCATGTTACAAGAACGCGTTAAATAATATGAGCGCTACAGAGCTTGTCTCACAGAGTCATTAGCTGCAAAAAGTAAGAACTTTTATGCTCATGCATGAACTTTAGTGACATAAATATTCCAAATTGCACCTGTACTTTCAATTGTTTGTGCTAACATTTTTCTTGTGTGTTCTTATAAGAATGCGCTCTTTGATAATGAAAATTGTTAGCTCGTGCAATATTTTACGTCTTGACTATTAAATATGCCGCAGCCGGCTGAACCCGCACTGAAATCATTTGGTAAAAGTGTTCATAATGACACCTCATGAGCGGGAGATGAATCGCCATTTCTTTCTTCTTCTTCTTCTTCTTCTTCTTCTTCTTCTTTATGGGTTTCCTCGGTTACAAATGAGAAATGCCTGGGAGTTACTCTAAATTTAGGTCTGTAACACTTCCTTCCTGAAAAAAAATACTTTCTCAATTTATAATTTCAATTCACGTATCACCAGCGTGTACCGCCTAGGACGCCTCAGCAGTAAAAATGGCGTTAAACAGCATTAGAAATAAAAATCTTGCCTTATAGAAGATTCTAGAGTTGTCTCCTTCAGTTAAACATAATACTGTATCGTAAGAGCATTCTTATTTACATGCTTAACTTCGACCACAGTAAACCGGCCAGGATCCATGGATTTTTTCGGCCTAAAAATCCTAAGTATGGCTTCCTTAAGAAGGGAATTAAAGCCGTGGGTTCCGTGTCGTACATTTACGGCACGAAAAAGAGCCGCAAGCCTGAAAGAAGAGGCCTCTGAGCAAAATTAGTCGGCCGTTTCACGTCCTGAATTGAATTGGATACTGATGACCTGAGATGTGAAAGATCGTCCGTAAATAAACCAAATAAACAAACAAATCGACCACAGTAATGTTTTTAATTTCATTTTTAAGTTTTCCTTCACATTCTTTAGCTCTCGCTCGTGTCAATTTCAGGACTGATATTGCTGGTGAATGTTCAAGATTTACTGCTATTTCGTCTAGTTTTTTTTACTATTAAAACTGTGATGTTTTTTGTTTTCAACAAGTCCAGCACAAATTTGCAGAATGTCTTGAATTGCATTCTGGAATGAGGAAGTCGGCTAGGAAAGTTATGAGTAAATTTCGCATTCAAACGACGGCTTTAATGGTACCTAAAATATTTTTAAAAAATCATTATCTTTGATCAGCTGTGCAACGAACTTCGGGAATGAATATATACTGCCGTGATACTGACGTTCAAGGACATGGAGTTTAAGAACGACCACCGCTGGCTGTGGCACGTTTTGTAGCCGAGAAATAGAACACCGCTTGCGGACAAAGTTTATAACTAAATCCATATATTGTGTTTAATCGATAACAACGTGACCTACAGGTCTTGAGCGGGCGGCGCTCGCGAGGCTTTCGACACCCGGAATCTCTTTGCTGCTTAAAGCGAGGGCCGAACAAAGGACCATACTTCCCTCCTAAACCCAAGTTCGCGGGTTCCGAACCCGGCCAGGACCGATGGATTTTTTCGGGCGTAAAAATCCAAAATATGGCTTCCTTCGGAAGGGAAGTAAAGCAGTGGGTCCCGTGTCGTACATTTACGGCACGAAAAAGAACCTCAAGCCTGAAAGAGAGGGCTCTGAGCAAAATTAGTCGGCCGTTTCATGCCCTGAGTTAAATGGGACGCTGATGACCTGAGATGTTAAAGAGCGTCCATAAATAAATAAATCAATCAATCCGAACAAAGGAAGACTATTTTTTATGATATAGCAAAGTGATAAAGTGGGTATTAAAAGCAAGTAAAATATGGTTTGTCTATCAACAGCAACTTACTAAGTAATATTAGGCACATTATAAATATTCAAAGGTAGTTATACTTTTGGGTGCCAATTATATCTTTAAAAGCCACGATATAAAAAAAAACAAGTGTTATTACCTTTTACAATAACTACAGGTGGCTAATTATTAAGTACACCAAGACTCAAATGCTATTCATAACAAAGATTTCATAAATAACTGCAGTATGTGTTCTATATTTCCTTAAATGTTTGCAATATTAAGACCTTTTGTAGTACAAATAATACTAATCGTTAAATTGACATTTGCTGACCATTAGCAAATGATTAAGTTAAACTTTATTGCAAAATATATAAACTTGAGTAGAAAAGTCTATAGTTGCAGAGATTCCTTCTGGATACCAACGATATTACGGCAAAGCAAATGATATTTGATGGTATATGAAAACTTGGATTATCGAAACAGTACAGAGAGAACATTGCCGCAATAAGAAATAAACAAATGCTCTCTTTTAATTCAGTTAACTGCTTCCTGTACATGAACAATTAGATAGCATTCATGAATCTAGGGTAATTAAATCCTCAATTCACCTTCAGTTTGCAGATCTGTAAAACTTGACAGGAAATGCAAAATGTAAATAAAGTTTGTGTATGTAGAATAACTTTTGTATCATTTGCAGGCTTCTTCAATGGACCAGTGTAGAGGATGCTGCAATAATCTTTCATTTTTATAAAGACGTAGAAACGATTTAAAGACATCGCTGCACGGTACTCATTTAAAAATACATGCCCTGCGTGAATAAATTCAAGATGTATAGCATTTTGTAACGCAGGATGAACATATGATTTCCCATTAGGTATTAAAGAAGAAGGAATCAAGTAACTTTAAATCATTTAGTGAAAATATAATTTAATTTTAAACACTGTCATTACTATTTTATTGTGAAATATACCAGTCATATTGTAGTGTATTACATTAAGTTTGTTAACAAAACCTCTATATAAGATATCACATTTATGCTACATATTCTAAAAATAGAAACGTAAGTGTAGAAGTGTGAATTCAGAGCTGCAAACTCCTAAACGGGATGGTTTTTTTGTTAACCACCCGATACTTGTCCTAACCTCACTTATTATGTCTATTGCGCCAAAATCTAGTGTTTTAATATTAAGATCTGCGCGTGCGTAAAGAATGAACACAGAGCTATATAGTTATTTTAATGCATATTACCGACAATTCCCTGAACAAAACTTTGGCCAGAGGGAGGATGTCCTTTTTATAACCCTTAACATTGTTCATTTTTCTTGCTAGCTATGCTGTATTCTACTTCTCAAGAATATATTAAACGATTTAGCACGCTGATTGTATCAATATAATATGTGTAAGTTTAAATCAAACAATTCTCCTTTTCAACTGTTTTAAAATATACTGACTAGGGGCTTATGTAGTCAGCACGTGCCCTTGGCTTCATAGTCTGATGGCTGTCGCCGGTACATAAACGTGATACTGATTTTTTATTTTTATTTTATTTATTTATATTTTTTTACGAATTTGGTCCCTGTTGAAGAAACATATAGACGTTTCATGCACGTTTGTATGAGTCACACAAGCTAATAAAATTATCCGGGGAATCCCTTCTTATGTATGGGGAGAAAATGGGGAGGTGTAAAGTTGGAATGATTAGTCGAGATTTCTGACACCCTAGACTCTAGACTTAAAACGTGGTGAGTTTTAACTATGGGTGCACCTCAAAAACAATGTTTATGCCACCAATTCACGTGTTTCGGAGTCACTGAAATAAAATATCTGCGAGACAATTGCCAGTATTCAGCAGAACGATTTGAAACACTTTCTCAAAATCGTTTCAAAATGATTAAGGCTCACTCATCAAACTTTATCTTAGATAATGGCAAGTACAATTGTAATTATTAATTGTTATAGGTGAAACGAAATAAAGGGAAATAAAACGCGTGCTAATAGTTCCGATTGCGCGCCATATTTTCCCCGGCAAGTGCCAAGGTTTTTTCGTAGAAGTTTACCGACGGCAAAGCCAATATGTTATTAGCCAGTGAAATGAAAACCCTACATACAAACATTAACACAATTATAAATAGATGCTCTCTCAATTTCAATTAAGCAAAGATTGTTTCAAACTTCAACTTCACTAGAATCATTCATTAGGTGGTTCTCAAACTGTCTGATAAAACTTACTCTAGCAGATTAAAATTCGAAAGCTTAAAAGCATGCACCTTGTTTGCTGCTTGAGGTATTTTAGATCCTCACATAAAGAAAATGCAACCCAGAGTTTCTGACAACTTTTATTGATTACAGTCTCCTAGGAGTTTTTCTCCTATTTAAGGATTAATCCTTAACATATGTCAACCCCTGTGAAGAATCACTTCCCCAGAGAGGGCAAAAGAAAGTGAAAATGATGCGAAGTGCTAGAGGAATACCTGTTTGTGTTTTGATCCCACACTTCCCATGCTGCCTCGTGTTGAGGGACGAAGGAGTTATTTGTTAGCCACGAAGATGTGATGAATCAGTCCCTAGTCAGTTAAACGCCCTCTAGGGGAACGGAACAGAGGTGAGCAGATTTGAAATAAGAAACGTAAGCGACAAATATTTGTGACCCACTTACTTCCATCATACCTTGTTCAACCATTCAGAACTTTCACTTTTCTTTTTTGTTATAAAACGATGACGGCATTTCATAGTCTTTAGGTGAAATATCGAGGAAACGTTTATTTTATTTAATCTCTGTACACATACCAGTAACAAAGAAGCGATCTAAATTCATTTTATGAAGTAGCATTGTCAGTTTTTAAGCTAAGACAAAATGTGGAAATATCTTTAGCTCTACATATAGATAAAATTCAATAATAGGAACTAATTTTTAAAATTAGATTTTCATCGCTAACGCGCGTTTATAGAAGTTAATTGTAATTAGGTTAATTACTGTTGCATTGCGAAATTATCAATGCAATTTAAAAACTTTAAACTTGCACTTCGATGATTATGATATTATTTATAAGTGTGAAACTGCACAATAAGTATATAAAATATTTATTTAAAATTGGATATCAAAATTAAAATATAGAGTACAAACACAAAATTTAACTTCACATTGTCGAAGTATGTTGCATACAACGTAGAAAGGCATTCAGTGTCATAAGTAAGGCAGTATTAGAACTTAATAAGGGAAATTTTAAATAGCTTTCTCTCTAAGAATATTCAACAAAGCAAATATTTATTTCGAAACATGTGGAAACTCCACTTGTTCTGCAAGGTTAACTTGTGAATTTAGAATGCACCACCGACAGATCGTAATTGTTTGTTTGCATAACCTTACTGCGAAAACAAATTTATAACTAGCACTGTTCACTTTTTAAAATGTTTATAACATCAACGCTGTGAACATTAAGTACAATTTGCAATTGAAAACAATACCCATAAAACTTGCAGAAGAATTTACGTCATAAAAGGTTGGAGTTTTGAAACAATAGTAAGGAACATTATTTGTTTTATTTCTGTTTGTTCATCCGTTATTATAATTAAAACGTACGAATTCCAGCGTATTAAAATGTTTTCATTTACATGAAAAATAACGCAGAAATTGCTTTTCCTGGGCAAAAATTACCCATCGACAAAATGTTAATTGGTTAGAGAATTATACTCACTCTTTATTGTTGGTCAAAAAGTTAACAAAATTCTACATTTTGACAGTAGATGCACAAAATTATCTATAGTAATATAACGAGAATTTATCTTGATAGAATTTGGAGCCAGAGTTATACTTATTTTGATTATCTATGTATAAAATATTAAAAATCAAGTTATATATCCATGAAATGCAGTTACAGTTATGAATATCCAACCCGCAATTTTAATTTCTACTAACAGTCAAACACATTGTCAAATTTAAATTAATAACGGCATATGCCCTTTTATTTTTCATTTAAACTCTTTGGAAACAAGTTGAAGACAATTGAATCATGATAAAGTACAATACCAATTACATGTAAACTATTAAAAGCACACTTTTGAAAATCAAATGGCATTTGTTAAACAAGTTGTACATACTATGTCTATTTTGCTTAATATTATTGACTTGGAACGTTCAGTTATAGATAAATGTGTGCATCTGATATCTAGCCAAAACGTTTTCAATTGCCCGCCATGTAGAATATTTGCTTGCAATTCTTATTGGTGTTTGGGCCAAAGAAGCTATAAATATACTTCATTGCGTTTTTCTGTAAAATGCGCATAAAAAACTAAACGTATATGCGATACATGATATTTATAAAACAGAAATGATACATTTGTAACGATTGGAAGCTGTGAATAGTTAGAATTCCTCATGTTCTTACACTGGATTGCTCATTGATTCATGAGCTATGTAAATAACTATAATAATAATTACAACATTGGATTGTTTTTATTTCTGAAATGCTGCCATCACCCAAATATTATGTCAGGATCACATTAAGGAAACAATATATATATTACTGAAAACAGAATAAATCATTCACCTTCATTGATTAAAGTATTAATAAATAATAAACGCATTAATATTAAATACCAAATCAATTATTAGAATATTATAATTCCTACCTGCTTTGAAATATGCCAACAGCAAATCTTCGGAAATATCGTAACTGTTTTAACTGTTCATTCAATTAATGAATCTGTCGTGCTCCATCTGATAATTATTATTTATTATTAGTTTTTTCAGTATTAGTTGACTATTCACCTTTTCAGCTTGGACAAAAATTTCTTATGGCAAATACATCTTCCCCACACAAAAATAGATAAACGAATTAAATAATTTCCATCTATACAATGGTGACAATTTGTATTGAAACAAGATATTGGCTACAGAATAATTCATTAAAAAATGCGCATTCATTTTATTTTATTAATATATTTTTATAATGCTGGTATATAAAGAATAGCGTATAAAATTAGTTTAATATGTTTTAAAATTATTGCATAAAATTAATATCGTAATACACTATTGTTTAATTCACAGCACGGAAACAATCCATAAAAATATGCTATTCCAACCGGCATATTCCGTGGTAATAAAGTTAAGGATAACATTAAAAACTGAGATATATTTTTAAATATCTAAAACATGAGTAAAAGACTTCATGGAGTTTTGTAGAGGAGCAGCTACAGTGGCAGAAGGTCCGTTACCAGTCGCCCACGCCCCAGAGCACATGAACGACGTGACAACAATAACCCAAAGTGTCGCCTGCTTCTCCTGCTCCAGGAGTCTGCGGGAGGTCAACATTCTTACCTTGATGAGGCAGACAAACTAAACACAACTGTCACCGACCAGGTTCCATTATGTTTTCATCACGGAACATCTGTTACAAAAGGTTCCCTCGGGAATCCACTCTCATCTAAAGACAAGGTACATAATTCGCTTGCAGTTGGACACACGTTACGGTCCAACACCCCAAGACGCAGTTATCAGAGGAATGCATGCAAGAAAACTTGCGCTACGTTAAAAGTTAATCGGAAACATTTAGGGGTTTTGAGATATAGTTTTTCAGATCTTAATTTATGTGAAGTTTTGTAGTTTTTAATAGGAGAGTAGGGTACATTTCAAAAGAGAGAGAGAGAACAGTGTGAGCATATTTTGATAATGGAGCGAGTTTCGGAATAAAAGAAAATGCAGTATTTTCTCTGAATTAAATATCATGAGATTATTGGTTGCATCTGGAGAGGGTAGACTTTTCTTCATAACGATGCTTCGATACCTTATTATTTTATATCAAATAAAATACATTTTAGCATGCTATTTTAAAAGTATTAATATATCACACAAGTATGTCTGTATTTGCTTATTCATTGAGTGTACTGTGTAACATTTTGCACCTTTACTGAGGAGATTCCCGATTAAATACAGTATGTATAAAACATAAATGCATGTGCTCTAATTAAAATATGCTATTTAGTTACACGTTTATATAAAAGACATACATAAAATATATTATACAGTTAAAACTTA
Source organism: Metallyticus violacea (assembly GCA_030762175.1). Taxonomy (NCBI): domain Eukaryota; kingdom Metazoa; phylum Arthropoda; class Insecta; order Mantodea; family Metallyticidae; genus Metallyticus; species Metallyticus violacea. Next base: position 213,059,754 of record CM060846.1, on the reverse strand, counting down.
ACTTTATTAATTTTTGTTTAACAGATACAAGTACTTTCACTCTTTTTGCGTCAAATATACAATTTTTCGTTTACATACGGATCTTATTGTGCTAAACATCCTCTAAGAGAATAACTGTTGACGGTGGTACGTGTGTGTAAATGTTTCGCAGCTTATTTTATCAGCTTTTCAAACACAGTTATTTGATTTTCAGTAATCGAAAATCCTTGAAAGAGGAGATAACAATTTTCTTCGAGATGGTAGTTGTGATGTGTTAACTACTGACAGGGGCTTTGATGAATCATTACATTTATGCACAATGCTGCCAATTAGGCATAACATTCTATCAAATTTTTATTCTCCTTAGAGCGGATTTTCTAAAATAAAGCAATGTATTCTTTATTAAATGTTTTGAGCTTCCAAAGGTCTGAATGCATAACGTATTAAAAATGGGGAACATTTTACCTCTTCGTTTATAGATACAGGAACCTCATATTTATTACCAAGTTTCAACCTTTGTCTTAAGCGACTGCGAAAACGGGTCCTTTAAACAAATAGATTTGCAACGGAATATATTTCGTCCATTTCAGTGTCTTTGTTACGCTTATTCATTGAATCAAGTTATGATTCCTTTGCTGTTACAATTCCTGATCCACTTTGCAATGGATTTTGAAATTTAGAAATTACACTGTTATCTTTAAGAATTATACCCAACAGAGGAAGAAATACAACTGCCATAATTTGTTTTTGAAGACTTTGTGATGAATGAAGAGTTAAGTTTCATCGTGTAGGTTCATTTTGAATCAGGTGGTGTTTCGGTCCATAAATATGTTTATGTGTGACATTGAGATTCTTGGTGGATTATGAGGAATGTGTGAAACTTTCTACAGCTTTCTGCACAACGCAACAAGATTTTGATTTTTCTTTGTACTATTAGGTTCATCTTTAAAAACGAATTGGTGTTTGCCCACGCGCGTGTGTGTGCAAAGGACCTTTTCTTGAAGTCATAGTGCTAACTATCTAATAATCGTTGTCTTAAACAACATTAACCAGTTTATTTATTAGGCTGCAAAATATTAATGGCTTCTTGAAGAAATATGCATATTTCATGTGACTCCCTTCTTCAATTGGTGCTTCTTCGGTACACCAACGCTTAAGTTCTGGCCTGCAAAGGGATGGTTATAGTTAGTAATTGTAAGTCCACATGTACGTCGTAATAGCAAAGCTATCCGTATTTCGAAACTCATTTCTTGCTACTCATTTTACTTCCTCATTCAGCCCTTAGAAAATGCCAAAACCTGGTTGTCTTTCCATATCATGTACGTTATTTTCATGATAATTGCTTTTGATCGATTATCTACAGGCTTGCATTTAGATTTACTGTTCAAAAAAGGCTTAAGCACAGGTACAGTCCTATTTTAGTACTAGTGCTAATGACTCATAACTGGCGTGCTAAACACTCGTCGACCGTGGTAGTAAAGACATGCTAGTAGTGTATACTTTTATGTTTTGACCAGTATAATTATAGCAAAGATTTGTTTCTTTGTTCAAATTATCTAATTTTAACTTAATTTTAACGACGTATAAACTTACTACTCACTACCGCAATGCCCTGAAAGTAAATATATGTGCAAACAAAATTAACAAGGAAAAAGTATATAAATAATATTTACAATAAAAACTATACGGTACTGACATATGCATACTACAGTGCCATATGCATTTAACGCAATACGTATGATGTAAACGTGGAAACAAAATATCAAGTTATCTGTTTATTTAATGACCGTGGCGGCTGCAGGGGTTCCATAAGGCGACAAACTATCGCTCGGGCCAGCGAGCTACGTTAAGAGTCGGGGCGGTCGTGGCAGCGCCTTAATCGATGGTAAAAACACTGGAGTTTCATTCTAATAAATTCTAATGCGCTTAGGGTGTTGTGCACTCACCCATGTCAAGCAAGGAAATGCAGAGACAACCTGCCTTCATTTACCACACTTCTGCTCATTAAATTACTCATCCCTTCTCAACTCTATATTGGACATTAAATTGATGTCTTAACGAACGTTATCTATAGCTAAATACGAGTATGCTATTGCACGGCTTCCAGGACATGTACTTACCATTTTCAAAGGGGTTTTCTTGGCAGCTGGACATGCCACAACCTGCAGCATCTTATGCTTTTTGCAACAATCGCACACCAAACTCCAATTTACCTAATTTAAACAGGGATTTCTTGTATCAAATTTGGATTTCGATTACGCCATTAGCCAGTGTTGTGAGTGCTCACACGATCACTTTGGTGGAACCACGCCTCGTCTGAAAAGAACATAAACTGTGAGTCTATTAACTCTTCAGTCACTCACAATAATGTACCCGTGCTAATGGGTCACCATGTTACAGACAATGGACACAATTTCTGTATGTGCTGAAGACACTGAAATCCCCACCTCTACTTCTGCAATTTTGGTGGTGATTTTGTTGGCGAATGTTTTGCACCAATTTATTTTAATTTGTTTGCCGTTAAAGTTGTGAGTCTGCGGGTGTTTTCCTTTTTGCACTAAACCAGATGTATTCACAAGATCGTTAATTGTAATTCTGGAAGAAGATAATTGTCCAGGGACCTTGCAAATAAATTCCTAACCAATGCGAAGGGCTGATTTGTGTTTATAATGACATTTACACAAAAAATACTTGCTCTAAAGTCTTCTCGAACGAATGTAAACTGGTGAATGACCGGAAGTTCAAGGATAGTCGGACGATCAGGCGACCAGGTGGCCGTGAGTGAGGAGGGAAGCCTGCGTTAGCCGAGACGCAAAACTCCGTGTTAGAGGTGAGAGCGTATTCTGGAAGACCGGTAATTTGTGATTCGCATTACAACTTGGAACTCGATTAATTGAGAATTTCTCTTCAGTAATCTCCTGAGAGCACGAGCGGACTATTCGACTAGTATTTACCATTTAGTATTTTTAGCAAACTTTACTTTAGGATTAGACAAGTGTTGTTTCTTTCATTGTTCATACACCACTGAGTGGTGTGAGACTCAAGGCCAAAGTAGCAGCGCGATAAATATGCGCCCGCCTCAATTCTCATAACCCGGCTGGTCTTGAACGATGACTAATTGGTAGATGTAGTCCCCCGCCGCTGCATTGGTCATTAGGTAATTGGATGATTCTATATTTAAGGTTGCTTAAGGTTACATAATGTTTCATTAAATAAATTCAAACGCTGTTTAATAAATGCGGTTTTTAATTTAACAGTGTCGTTTAAGGCTGACTTTCTTTAGCTAATGACGAGAATGTTAGCACTTTTATTCAGAGATAGTTCAGCGTAATTTTTCATACGGATAGAGCTTGAAAACTGAAATGTTAATGGCTGCATGCAACACAATTTACGGTATGCTCATGGGTCGTCATGGCGGCAGAAATAACACTACAAATTAAAATAATTGGTAAACAATTTTAGTCGCAAATAAGGCACTGTTTTTTAATATCTTATTGAAGTTCATTAATACAGTCGAGAACAGAAAGATCGATGGAATGACTAGAAGCCAAAAAAGACTGTGGGAGAACTTAGGTTATGAAACAGATAAAAATAAGTTTATGACAATTAAAGTGAAATAAAAAAAAATAACGAGACGGGCTTCGTAGTTAAGTGATAGCGTTTGCGACCATTAATCTTGGGGTCCTGAGTTCAATTCCGGGCAAGGAATTTTACCTTACCCTGAGAAAGCAAATGGCAGATAACTTTAAGGCGCCAAGAACTCCGAAATCATTAGCGTCATCATTAAAGCCAGAATGCTTTATGTTGACAATACGTTATGTTGATAACACATGTGGCATAAATGCACGATGTAAGACTAGTCTCTGATGGGGCCTGTTATTCAACAATGAGCGGAAAATTTAGAACAGATAAAGAAGTCAATGTAGGATTCTTATTCCATGTATTTTAAATAGCTTTCAATTTCTGTTTTCTCGCTATTTCCTTACTTACCTATTACCTTCGTAAATCTTCTTATTTTTTACTTTTTCAAAATTTATTGCGCAAAACGTAATTCATTGCTCCTTCTTCTTATAGGTATTCCAAATACATTACTTCGATACATCTTTCGTCAATTTGCATTGATAAGTGATGGTTCGGTAAAGGTATTAACACCAGAATATCTACTGTTAAATTAACGAGGTGAAACACAAAATTGGACTAATATGACAATAATTTATTATAGAGCGGCATTATAATTGTGATAAAATTTGGTGAAGCTGGTCACAATAATACTAGATTATATTACAAAAGTAAACTTATTTAAATACACACAATGCTTCTTAATTTTATTTTTATTTACGAATGCTCTTTAGCATCTCAGGTCATCAGTGTCCCATTCAATTCAAACGGCTGATAAATTTTGCCCAGTGGTCTCTTCTTTCCGGTTTGGGGTTCCTTTACGCGCCGTAAATTTACCATATGAGACCCAATTTGACTTTCCCTTTGAAGGAAGTCATTTCTTAGGATTTTTAAGCGGGATTGAACCCGCGATCTTGGCTTTACGAGGCAAGTATGGTTACCACTAGACTAATATGACCGATGATACTGAATAAAGCATACAAACGTAAGCCATAAGCTAAAATATAGAAATTGAGCAACTTTTGTTTGAAAAATGAATAAAAGAAAAAATTGAAAAATAAAACAAGTGACTCGATAGTAACATCGGAGCATCAATATTCAGTTCCAGAAAAACAGGGGCATGTGCTATGCATGAAATGTTGTTATGTTTAAATGCGCTACAATCTCAATGATCTATAATTTGAATTTTTGTTTCTGTTACCTTCACTTCCAAAAGGCCTCTAATTGCAAGCAGAGTTTCATTTTGTAGAAAATCTGTAACACATGACCATTTTGATTATATTGTGGAAGGCTTAGTTAGGCACGTTTTAGCGCATCTTCTATTACATTAATTATAGTCTAGGCATTCGGAAGTCACGTTTACTAATTAGCGTACACTTGGATTGCAGACTCAAGTCACGCTCGTGGCAGGGGTGTTGTCGTTTATTCTGATTGTTCATATTGCTTCCATCCAAAAGTAGAATTGCTTATTTCTTCAGATTTTGATAAATATTGTCAGGCACGTAAATATTAAATACATTGAACTATTACAAAAGATAATCATGAGATGTATGACTTTCTTAATTTAATGAATAATTTCGAAAACCACCCATCACCACTTTGTTTTTAAAATTGAGTTTTCCTCACTGTCGTGTTTTCCCAAAGTGACCGAAAACAGGTCATCCCGTACCTAGACGAATCTCACTTTTTCTACCGCTGGCACTTTTGAATTTGTTATTTAAAAACTTGTACGCATAAGCTAAAATTGTGCATTTGTATGTTCTGTGGTTTTGTGTTTGCTTTTCCCTGCAAATGTAGTTGTCATACATAAAATATAGTACCGATATTTAATCTATTTTAATGTACATCACAAGAAACTGGTACTTTACAAATACTAATATAAAATTAGTTATTTAGAATACAGTTCTGCAGACATTTCAATGAACAAAAGAATCTATGAACCTTATATAAAACTCCAAGGAGAAAATGTTTAAAATATATCACAAAGTAAGGCCAGTGCAAACTTGAAAGAAAATCTGCTGATGCTCATATGTAACAGCAAAGAATAAGAAAGAGCACTTCCATGTTTCAAACTACAATGACTTCATCTAAAAACCTCATCATTTGACGAAGTTAAATAATTGGCTACATTCATTGAAGGAATGTGTTCACTACATAAGAAGTTCTCTGGAAATTTCTCCACTGCCAAAAAGCGAGTATACCCTCGAAAAGTTCCCACAGACCGTAAGAAGGCTGAATATATTAAAATGTTCTATAGTAGATACATCAAATATGAATCTTTGCACTTTTATGAAGAAATTTGATGTGGCCTACCACACACGAAGACTACTTAAGAAGAAGATTTCTGAAGTTAGAGACGACGTAGTTTATTCCTATATTTATTTCTAATTTCCAATTATTATAATTTTAATGTCTGTGCATTTTACGGAACAACATGATAGTAAAAACATTATTTTATTGACTGTAAAGCAGGAAACAAAGTTCCATGAAATATCACCTCTTTCTGTTAAACAAAAGATTTCTTAGCAATAGCTAAGTTGCTCAATAAGGTGATTGCGCACTGCTGTGTTTACACCACTTAGCAACTGCCGACATTTACTGTATAACTTGTGTCATTCCTTTTAAAGAGTGAGGATGAAAAAATAAGTATTATGTTCTGGATTTAACTACATTTCTGAGAAAAGTGATCTTTCAGTTTCACAAGATCATTTAAATTGTAATTTACGTACTAGAACCGAAATTCTTGGAGACGAGATTCGTTAAGGAAGGCAACCATCCCTGTCAACCCACCGATAGTACATTACTGTGGCTCAGAAAATAGAACTCTCTGTCTACTGGTGAGCTTGATTGAGCTCCATTCCTTATAATTCCTTGGGTGAGGTATTTTTTAAGATATTTTATTTCACTCTTAAAAGTAATTTTTTTAATCCCGATGGACTGTTTGCTAATTTGCGCTATCTCTAGTTAACTTCATTGCCTTGAAGACCTATGTTGGTTAACATAGCTTTTGTGAAAAGTTTTGTGATTTAAGTCAAGCTTGGGGCATTTTTGAAAGAGGATCTCTAATTTTTAATCGCTTCAGGACACAACCTACACATAGAAATGAAAAACAATTAATAAATTCTCCAGAATTTTGATGAAAACGTTGTCTAATTTCTACATGTTTCGAGTAGTACAGCTACCTGGATGAATGTATAAGTGACTAGATTTTCTAAACCTGAAAAGCGCATTCTTCACAGCTCCCGTTATAGAAAATAAATATGCACTTGTATTGTTTTGAAAGTGATTGAGAATTTTTTATTGCTAGATGTGTAATTGGATATTTTTCTTACATATCTGTAATTTTTGTTCCAAAATGTGGTATTAAAATACAACACATTCAAACCGAGGTATAGAAACAAATAACTTAAGGATTATATATATATATATATATATATATATATATATGGTACAATTTTTTTGAATTATTTATTTATGGACGCTCTTTAACAGCTCAGGTCATCAGCGTCCCAAACGGTCGACAAATTTTGCTCAGAGGCCTCTCAGGCTTGAGGTTCTTTATCGTGCCGTAAATGTACGACCGACAAGGGACCCACGGCTTTACTTCACTTCCAAAGGAAGCCATACTTAGGATTTTTATGCCCCGAAAAAATCCATCGGTCCTGGCCAGGATTGAATCGGCGACCTTGGGTTTAGGAGGCAAGTATGGTAACCACTACACCACCAGGACCGACATATATGGTACAGACATATGTGACTTCTGGATTATATCTTGCCCCTTGATTGATGTTTTGCGTCTCGGCATGAAGTTTGGCATGCCATAGTAGGCCATGCCTATACCCCAACTTCGCTTCTGAAAATTTATGTATAAAATCTGAACTTTAAGTAAGTGTTGGAAATATCGTCCTCCCTCAGCTAAACAGGCATTGTACCCGGTAAATACATTACCATTGACACGATTTTGTTTCACTGCGCCAATAGTGAGCATTGTGAGTGTTTACATAACTATTTTGGGACAGCCAAGCCGCGTTGGAAAGAACATACGCTGTCGGTCACTCACAATAACGCATCACTGCTTCTGGATCACCATGTGCAGATAATATGAACGTGTATACTTGTAAGGATTAAATTTTAACAATTTCGTCGCTGTGTGCCCGGAAGATTCTGAAACCCTCACTTATGCTTATTTCGGCAGTAGTTTTGTTTGCCAAAACTCAAGATTGGCGCCAATTTCGTCCAATTTGTCTTGTGTTAAAACTGTGTTTTTTTCACCAAACAAATAATATAACATTTATTCACAAGATCGTGAAATGCATTTCTGTAAAGAGGCAATTGCCCCGGAAACTTGCGAATAAATTCCTCATGAACGCGACGAGCTGATTTGCATTTATTATAGCATTTAAATACATATATACGTTATTTTAAAGTCTTCGTGAACGAAGGTAGGCTGTTGACTGCTCTAAAGTTTAAGGTCAGACAGGCAGGTGGTCGTGAGTGAGTAGAGGAGTTCGCCTTGGCCGAGAGGCCAAACCGCGTGCGAGCGGTGAGGAGGTATTCTGGAAGCTGGGTACTACATATTTCACAATATGAAAAAAGTTAAGGTATTCGAATTAAATTGTTGACAAAAGGGTGTCTTTTGCTCAGTTCAACTTCATAGCGTTTACGCTTGTGGACACAATATGGTTTTCTGTGAATTAACCTCAGCACTTAACAATCTTCAATCGTGCTGCTTCTTTACACAATGTGATATCCGAGAAACCGATGAATGCTCTACTTAGATATTAACTGAAGTAGCCTTTAATACTTTCCTTCTGTATTTCCTGAACTACAGAGTTGCACTACAAGGCTCAACTGACAGCTCTTGTGCCTTTGACCGTCGACTCCCACTTTGCTGGGTTAATAGTTGCTGGGCTTGAACTGCAGGTAGTTACTTCATTTTTTTCATAATGAACTCTGCTAAGACTGTAATCTGATGCTCCAAAGTACACCAGTAACTGTCGCATATACATATTCGATGCCTGCGTCAATGCTACATATACCTATTAATAAGGATTAACACTGCATGCATACGCCTCTACTCATTGTATTTGTCTCCATGCCATATTTTAGAATGGATAAGATACTTAACTAATTAAATAATTAATATACGCAATTTATGCATTTACTAAGTATAATAGGCCTATATGTCACTGCATGTGAAAAATCTGCGATATGGGTATGTTTTTTGTAGCTAGTAAAAAGTAAAAGTGCTGGAATTAAATTTTTATATTTTGTTACTCTCCATAAGTAAACATATTCGTATTACTTGAGGCTTTACTAACATACTTGCCTTAACTTTGTTTTTACATCACATTAGGCTTTGCATTTTGTAGTGTTAGACTGCTTAACTTGTTAGATCCACTTTAAAAACTACTGTATCTTATGACTTTTATGTCACATTTGAGTTAAAGAGGCTGGGTAGCCAGCAGGAGTCTTAGATGTTTTGTAGTGCACTTCTTTTTATCCTTTGAGCTGCTTGAAGTTCAAAAGCGAGTACCATGTCACCTTTTAAGTCCCATGGGGACGCTTCGAATTCACTATTACAGCAATATCCTTTACATTCAACTGTTTTCTTTGACTGATCTATTTATTTTTTTGAGACAGAAATTTTGTTAGCATTGTAGTTTCCTCTTTCTCTTCTTGGTCAAGGTAAAATGCAAATATGGAGTCGTTTCCTTATTAGAGTGGCATAATAGTTCCATTCATGCATTCCCTTGTTATTCCTGTAGCACATCGTTCCTAATCCTCATTTTAACGCTATGTTCTAGATGAGAGCAACATATGAGTAGAAAGAATGGAGTCCTTTTAATATGATTTACATTTATCTTGTTTTACTCTGAAAAATCAAATCATTTAATAGTTGATAATTAAGGCATTTGAAAATGTGGAAACACATATTAGAAATTTAGTTAGTAAGTAAAATAAGTAATATCTTTGTAAATATAAAAAAACGGAAAAAGCCATTGAAGAATACCACTTGGAAAAAAATTTGTTTGCTGGTTTTGATTTATTTATGGACGCTCTTTAACATCTCAGGTCATCAGCGTCTACTTGCTGGTGACGGCAGCGTTCAGTGTCGATTATGCAAACGAAATAAAATATTTCCTAATAATTGCGAAAATAAAAGAATAAGATTACTTAAATTTATAGCAAAGAAAAGCTCCTTGTGATAACCTTTGTTTATATTCTTTGCTTCTTAACTCTAACGAGAAATTTTGTGTATTATTTGATGACTCCACACTTAACATCAGTAAATCTTCGAATTTAAGCAGCCAACTCTATTAATACGAGTAAAAAAATTGGTCGGGACATGTATGGCTTATGGTCTGCATTACTTTGTGATGATTACACATTTGTGAACAATGAAGATTAAAAAGAAAACTATAAAGTAACTTCTAGTACTAATCAGTGTGTTCAGTGTGATCCAGAAGGATTTCACTCATGAATAACTCAAAAGTTATTAGAAGTAGCAACTTACGAAATTCTACTTTGCAATTGTGAATTCAAAAAGTTTCATTTATTTGTGATCACTTGAATATGATCTTCATCTAGTTTTCAGTTCCCCTAATGTTGAAATGCAGATTCAATCAATCACAAATAAAATGATTGTCCAGTGATAAAGTGCACAATATTTGTGAAAAATGGTTTATTGTAAGTGTTAAACTTGCGGAAGGAAAAAAAAAGTTCCACATATCAAGATTGCATTAACAGTAGCCTGTTGAAAAAAGAATAGCCCAAAGTATTGATAATGGCATATATTCACCTTCAAACTATCTCTACCCATTTCACAAACCAAACAAGGATTCTCGAATGGCCATATACAAACTTTGTGCCTGTTAACTTTTTCGGAGAAGTGAGAAGTGGACTGGTTCCAAAGAATAAATAATGAGATTCGGTTATCCTGGTTTTTGTCGCGCCTCCATTTTTCTGAATAAGCAAATACATTATGTTGCTATAAAAACGACAGTCGCACAGAAACTGTTAGAGCTGACAATTGCAATGCGGAAAACCATAAGTTGCTATATCTAATAGGTTTTAGCCAGTGACTTTATGAACACTATGCACCGCTTTAATTACAATTCAAGGCAGCTTTACTGTGTTGAAGTGGCACCAGAACTACAGGAGAAAGATTGAAATTTTGCTATGAGACACATGGAACATTGCTAGGAACAAGGTATTCAAGATGTGTTAACCAGTAAATAGTAGTCTTAATAGCAATTTACAGGTATTATATAAACCCGTAAGGGATATAAAGGAAATAAATGTACTAAAACATTTTAAGAACTGAAACATCTAAATAGCGAACGATACCAGAACAGGGAGGTATTAACTCCTGAACTTCTGGAAGAGATGGTAAATACTGTTGTTGGTAACAGCAGGGAGTCATTACACTGTACCACACATGCGATTGAATTGTGGAACGGAGATGGTTATAATTAGCACTACATTTATGCTCTGCGCGTGATATCAAGTTACCTATGCGCGAAATAGAAAGCTACAAGGTTTTATGGTTCGCACGGAAGATAAGATTACTTGTTCCCTCATGCATTAACAGCGTCGACCGGCTTGCGCGCTTATAGCTTTATGGTGAAATGGACATGTAAAATTGATATATATTATTTTGGAATTTTACATGCCTATGAAGACGAAACTAAGCTTTATTGTTGAAAAAAAATTAATTTCGGAACAATTTCTCCACCACTGACTCTGCTGAAAATCCAATCACAAAAATTAAGTCTACTGGCGTGATCACTCTGTTAAAATTGCTGTATTTTCTGTTTAATTTAAGAAGTTTTGTAGCTGTTCTTTGCTGAGTTCTTTGAAATTCATATTGCTTATGACGAAAGTCTAAAAGACTTATTTGAATCGCCTTCTAATTTCGTACCTAGCTCTTTTAACTTTTGTTTTGTGGGAACAACGCCTTTTATTACTCGTGATGTGAACCTTCTTTAATAGTGTTTTTATGGCGCTGCTATTTGGGACTGGGCTACCACGAAACTTTTGCCAAAGTGCTCCTTTTGTTCTACTTAATTTTGTTTAAGTGTTCTATCGTATAAAAGAACATGTTCATGTGCGCTATATTTCACTGCTGTCATTACTAAATAACGATCACACTGCTACTGGCACGCTCGGCTATGCTTACAATGTATCATTTAAAGCTATGTGAGAGACCGCAAGTGCAAGTGAATGCTCTCTCTGTTTTTAACTGCACGACTAGCACGTGCGACTATTAAAAGCATGCATTAAAAGCGCAAAAACCGCACTTAGTTCAAAGTCCGACTCCACTACCACAATCCAATGCAGAAAAAATAGCGGCCAAAAGGCGTACTGGCAATAGCAAACACGCAAATTTTACGCAGTTTAATGTTTACAGGATGACATTATCATTAGAAAATACTTCGATGATTTCCAAGAATCTGATTGATTAACAAATATATTTCGCACTTATAAACGAAATATAAAATAATATAAATTCGGCTAACATAAAATCGTCCTTGTAAAAACAGTTGATAATTTACCGTTTACTACAATGCAATAAATAATGAAAAAATAATAACATAATTATAAAACCAACAACATGCATAACTTAATCAAATATTTGACAACAGTGTAACATGCCTTAAAATTATTTTAAGCAAATTTCCTGCACTACAATATTAATGGATCATTTAAACACACATGCATTTATACAGATTTGATTTTTCACTTTTGTAAAGCCACAAAAATTTAAAACAACTAGCCATTTATATCTATATATAATGTTCTCTGCAAGTAGAACAAAAATATTTAACCAAGCTACTAGAAAAGGAAATGTAATGCAAAATATAAACTACCCAATATGTGTGTAAGAATAAGATGCAGTCCATATCAAATAACTCTGTTGATATATAATATGATTTGTAGAAGTAAGTTTTGATTGTTCTAATACAAAACTTTACTAACTTTCTCAATATCCAAATCATGATCTAGTTATAAATTTTCCTTGACAATGTTTGTTAATAAAGTCACTCTTTCAATGAGCGGGATATCATTATTATAATAATTAGCAAGGCAATTCAAAAAATTACCCAGTTTGCTCCATCTGTTACATTTCAACTTCTTACTTTCACTGCACCCTAAGATCTAACTAAACTTCCCCAATTGGCAAGCACAATTCTATAAAAAATATCATTAACTTTCAAATTACTGGACATCTTAAACCCTGATCAAAATAGATAGGACAGCATAATATTTATCATTCATTTTAATGAAAAGGAATAAACTTCTTGTTAACAGTAATAAACGGGTGGACCTATCATCTTACCGTCATTTGCAAAAGAGTCGAAACTTGTTATAACAACCTGCTTACACCATTCATTAAAACTTTATTCATTCCGCACAAAAATCCTCTTCATGCTTCTTCCGGGTCTTTGCTGTACTTGATAAGCCTCACTATCATATAGAATAGAGATTAAGTAAAATTGAACTATGAAAATATTCTCCCTAATCACACATTTTGGAACGAAATGTTTAATATTCACTATAGTTTTATCGTTAACTAAAAATTTGTACGGCGCACACTATTTGTCTACTTTCCATTAATGACTGTTTCATAGAAAATTTAATTGTGTTAGTATTTGGTGCACTGCCATAATTCAAAGGTTCAACCGGCCACACAAGATCGACCCATTTTGTACTATACACTTTAGTAGTTAAATTCCCTTCCTATCATTTTTGCTGGTTAACCTACCCCAGTATACTTTCTGTAACAACATTCCGTTTATCACTACTAGGTAGGGAACCCTAGACAAAGAATAGATGATCTGGGTCTATTTTTATTTATTAAATATATACATATAATTACAAAAATATAATTGCAGAAAATGATGTGAAGTAAAATGGCGGATGATGTGTGAAATTTTTGGTGGCAAAACTGTGAACTAAACTTTGGGTACATACACGAATATTTACATAGTGATTAAAACATTAATTGCAAAATGGCGACAGTAATAAGAAGTTGAACTTAACTTGGGTACATACACATATTTATTCATCACCGAATTATTACAATTATCACATACGTACTGCATGTTACGAACTGTAACATACGCTCTGCTGTACAAACAAACACATGTTCACGCTTAAAAAGTAAAAGTTCCCCCCCAAAAAAAAATTATTTTAAAATTAGCCGTATAGGTCATTTTTCGGTTCTATCCTCGAAGCGCGTGGTGACGCAGATGAGTAACGTGTGGCAAAAGTCGTTATTGATGTGTTCCTGAACAGATGGAACGGAGATGGGAACGACAAAATCGTCGATGAAAGCAGCGGAGAAGACCCCGCCCACGTGATCTTGTAGTCTAGGGCAGGCGTCTTGTTGGTGGTGCCGAGGTAGAGCGTACAGCTAGCGTCTATTCCGCAGTGAAATACTTTTGGAGGCAAGCATCTAACTTCTGTGACTTCGGCATTGTTGACGGCGACTTTGACAGTGACTGTTTTGTCCTTGCTAAGGAAGAAGATTCCGGTGGACAGCAAGTTGATATTTGGTGTATACTCCCCACTTGTAACGACCATTCCAACCTTTTACGATGGCATAGGCGAGAACTCTACGTCCACGAACTTGGTCTGATTGCCATTCCAGAAGAACATACCCGATAGAGGTCCCAGGAAGTGTACAGGTACAGGCTGCTCCGCGTTGCCCCCTTGTTGTACTGCTTTGCACTTTTGCTGTGTTGCGTCGTCCCATTACTGTGCCACGTCGCCCTGTTGCTGCTCTATGCTGTCCATCCTCAAAGGCATTTCACGCTACTATAAACAAAAATGATCGATTTGTGGCGCTTCATTAAATGCCAATCACACACACACACACATATATTTAAGAATGGTATTTCGTAATTTTATTGTTATGAAATTTGTAATATATAATGTGAAATTCATTCCATAGTTGCCAAAATTTCCTTTTCCCCTCTTTCATGTGAAATAACATTAGAAATTATTCAAAATCCAGGTAAGATTAGAATTACTCGTTAACCTCTCTGAGAGCAACTGGCTGACCGGTGCGTAGACAAACTCCTTTTAAAATGGAGAAAAAACCAGAATTAGCTAATAAATGTCACTGTGGTATTCATTGATAAAAATGCATAATTAGTGTCAATACTAACTTTTAACAATTTGCAGCTCTGATGTGTAACATGCGAGCGCGTGCCAAGACGTACATCTTTGTAATTTTCAATGACGTCAGTATTATGGTTAAATCGCTTAAGCTGAATTTTGAAAAGAAAAAAAAATGCTCTTTGCACAAGATGCGGCAGAGATGAGATGGTAATCAATGACCTAATGACCGCAGGTAGTGCTGTTCTCCCCTTACAACCTTCCAGTGTTGTGAGTCCAATGGTTGATGCAGCGCTTATTGAGAAATATAGAAAATGGGGCAAAAAGGACCAATTCCTTAACTACCAAAATATTTACCCGCCCATTCTTTGCCATAAAGAAGCAAATCCAATATTTGCATGGTTTCGTACTAGGATCGGTGTTGGTGACACCAGCTAAGAGAAGTTGTCTATTATGTACATTTGCCGATGACAGTTGATCAAAAACGTACACACCCAAAAAGTATGAGCTCATAGAGGGACGCTAGGATATAAAATGGTGTGTTAGACATGTGTTTATGATACCAAAATGGTTCTATTAGCATCAGTTTTTACAGTGAGACGAATCTCTGCCAGTACCGGCAGATTAATAGGTTCCGGTGTTTGTTCTTTAACACCTACATTTATAGACACAGTGCCGTGACGTTGACCTGAAATATAACAATCTTGGTACTCATATCGGATGTTAGATCAAAGATCATAAAGGTTTAGCACTGAAGATATTGCTTCCTGGAAATGGAGTGCCCTTCGTCCCTGAAGTGATTCCTGAGTCCATCTTGAAGAGTTTGAAAACATGGTAGAAAATGACGGTAGTAATGCTGTAGTGGTTGTGAGGGAAAAGACTGTCAATTAACATACATTGGAAAGGAATTAATTTTAAAGTGTTATAAATTGTAGGAACTTTTCTTAATGATACCATTGTATGCCTGGTCGGCGACTATGGCCACAACAACCCTGCTGGGAATTTGTCCTATGAAAACGCCGTTGAAAGTCATGGTGCTAACTACCTTTGGAATGTTGAGAGCGTGAAATCCGACGTAACTGAGATGGTACTTGACAATATTTTTGATAATACTGCTTGATGTGCAAATTTGTTGTTGGGTAAAGGTCTCACGGCTTTAAAAAACGGTTTAGAAGACTGACTTTCCATGTAGCCTTCAAATTCCTTTTTTCTTCGAAAATATAAAGAAACTGCATTAAGAAAGAGAGCGTTCACTCGCATTCAAGAACAAATTGTTCCTGATTGCATTGAAAAAGTTTCCCATCAGCTGTATAACATTGCTTCCTTTGGTAATGTCGCGCCACAGAAATCCCCGATTGTGCATGTTCATGTACACGATTCCTTCCGTGTCCTTTTTCCAGAACGAGGATTCTAGTTTGGCATTCATGGCATATTTCGAATAATAAGCAAAGTTTCAAAGTACATTCTATAGAAGTAGTCTGACTGGGGGATGGAAACAAATTGTTGAGCATTACTTCTACCTGATGAAGCAACAAGTTTACAGTATTGCTGACAAAGTTAACTTGATCGTCATCTTTCTAGCTATTTCCTTCGGAATCCACTATTCGAGCGTACAACTCTAGTAATACGTAAGTCAGGCCAATATAATTGTCTGCATTGCCAAAGTAGTTGGAGTTTTTGCATATGTTTTGTGGATTTAGAATAATGTAACGGTACACCTCCACATTAATTTGAACGAGCAAGTCTTTAAAGATGTCTACTTCAGAACTCATGTTCACCATCGCTTCGTCGGAATCTTTGTTAACCATTGTGAAAACACGTCTTGCGCGCTTCCTCTTTTGCGTTTAGTATTGGACTGTTTGCTGTGCTTTCCTTTTGAACATTTTAATAGGCGCTTGTTTCCATAAGCTATCATATAATCTATCTTTACCTCCACTTTCCTCTGCAGATTAGACCCCGCCTCCTTTAGTCTAGTCTTAGCGCCTCCTTCGGAGAAGTTCCGGAACAGCCACATCGGCAAGCATATTGGTGCCAGTTTTCAATGCCCCTTGGCCGATCCCTTTTACTCTACTGTTGAAAAATGGCAACACGGTTCTTAAAAGTCCATCAAAAGCAAAGAACAACACGCTACCCTTTTGATAACGTCTGTACAAAATAAAATCTCGATGGACTAACATTCCTTTAGCCTGATTTAAGTGATATCGAGAGGAAACATCCAGTTCCATTATGTTTGTTTTGGACGAAACGTTAGAACTATAGAAAAGGAAAACCCGGCTATAAATTGCAAGAGATTGCCATATCAATTCCTTAAATCTATGCTTACAATGTTAAAATCCTCTTGCCTCATAGGTACCCAGTTAAGAGTAAAGGACTTTTCATCAGTGGTATATGTGTTGTCGCAATTTTTAATACTGTACAGAGACACTTTCAAAGACTTGAACAAACTTGTTGCCCACTACTTGTATTGTCAGATTTCAATAAATTAACATTTTGTAAGGGAACCCTATGTACGAATCTACAGAATGTTTACCAATTTCATGTGCCGCAACGTTGGCATAGGGTTTGAATCCCCTCATCTTGGCCAGTGATGGCGAAAAATCAAAATATGAACGAGATGACTATTTTCATTCATAGTTTCTGTAGAAATGGTTTCAATGGAGGAGTCATGCTTAGAACAGACTATTGATGGTTTAGTAGTTTGGGTTGACTTCTAAGTCCAGGGTTGGGTTTCGGCGTGTCGTTAATAATTTCTGTTTCCATCACGCTTCTCTGCTGTCCTAGAGGGTAGACCATTTTCTATGTAGCCAACGAACTGCGTGTTGGACATATTAGTGGTTTGTGTGACTTTAGCGTTAATTCTGACAGTGTTTTTGTGCTTCCTATAAAGAAAAAACTTCTCCACTTGTAGATTCGTACTTAGAGACGATCCCCTCCTAGATGGAGAGGACGGAGCGTACCAATTCTTTGGAATTGTGCACGATCCCGGAGGCATTTGCAAGTAATATTTGGAATATTTAGTTGGAGTAATCATACTGTACATAGATCCAATGGTTTGATTATTTTGTTTTGTAACAGTATAGTATTTCACAGGTTATCTAATCTTTTGCAGTGCTACTTCCCACTCTTCACAAGGAATATTTGGAATATTTAATTGGAGTAATCATTTTATATATAGATCCATTGGTTTGATTATGTTTTGTATCGTTATAAAATTTCACAGGACACCTAGCTTTTTGCATTGCTACCTCCCACTCTCCATGCAACATATTCTCTCGGGCGAGAAGTTTAAAATTCTAGAAACTGTATTATCGGTGAAATGACTCATGAATGCATTACTCACGAGCGAAAGGGAAAATATTTTGTTTTAATCACACCGAAGCCAGGACCCACGAATTAAACTTGTTTGGATAACCTCTCCACTTAACCAAAAGTTGCTTAATACAAGCACTACTGTCCATATTTTGTCCATTTTGAATGATTTCGGAAGAGCAACCGTTTGTAACTTCTCGATGTAAAAGATGCCGTCTATAGTTTTGCCGTCCAAGTCCTTTAACCGTACCACCTTGTATCACCTTTCTCAATTTCAAAACTTTCGTCTATCCAGTTTTGTTATACTCCTTAGCAAACTACATTTTTCTCCTTAGATATGCACAGGTGATCTCCGACATAATATAAATTTACCCCCTTTTACCAAGTGTCCATTCTGGCAATAAAAATTTTGTTTACCTACAAAATATTGGCATCGTTGACTTCCTTTGGAGCCATTTTTATGGATTTGTCAAAGGAACTATTGCAGGGCTGTAAAAGTGCAAGAAGAGGATCTACGTACCTATCAGTGCTTTTATAAATGAATATTTCCACATTTTCGTGTTTAAGGTCCCATTGACGTGTTCTAAAACGCTGACTTTATTATTATTATTATTATTATTATTATTATTATTATTATTATTATTATTATTATTATTATTGCAGTCATTTAAAATTTAACGCCATGTTTCTTTAAAATACTTTAAAGGCTTTGTTGCTGAACTTCATTCCTTTATCAGTTTGTAACACCTTAGAAAGGCAATGAGAAAATATAATTTTAAACGCTTGTGTAATTTCCATGTCTAATCTTGATTTTAGCGCTATTGTTCAATCATATATCTAAAAAAGCATTAAGGTCCGTTAAGATGTAAACGTAAAGTTTGTTTTGTTCTTAAATGATATTTTACATTTAGATTGACTTTCCAAATGTCATTCATGTTCGTTACACGATAATTTCTGGTTGGAATCAGTTTCCTTTTCGGCTTGTGAAATGTATAACTATCCTGGGTTCAAAGAATAGACACGGTCTTAGACTTTGGTATACCCTTGGCCTTGAGAAGTTTGTTTGCTGTTCGAGAGCTCGTGTATTGATGCAGCTTGAAATAGTTTCTTTTCAACACGTTTCATTCCTTCATAATGTACTTACACAGTAATATACACAATTACCTGCGAAGATTACATAAAGAACTGATTTTGTTGGCCACTGCTTTTAAATAGTTTTCTCTTTGTTGGTTTCAGTTTTTCTTTCATCTCATTTTCTTGGCACATATCATCATTATCGTCTTGTTTCGATTCAAAGTGCGGTTCTCTCACTTGTGACATAAGTTCGAGATATTTTCCCAATTTATATTTTATCGATCGCCATTTTTCGGAATATACCAAATATGAACGCTCTAATTTATACATTTCTTTTATTAATTGGATAATAGATTTGTCTACGAGATAAAGGTTTTCCTCTGCAGTTGGTCGTGAAGCTACAATAAATTGCTTGCCATAGTTCATTTCTCACAAAATTAAGTCAATTTTGACACGAGTGAACTACCCAGCGAAGCCAATATTGGAATTGGAAATGCAGGTTAAAAGCCACCTTTCTGTACAAGAAACCTTTTCTTTGTCTTTAACAAAACTCTCTTGTTAATTAACTTTCTCCAGCAAGTTTTATGTTTCTTTAAGCGCTTTAAGCATTTAATAAGCAGATTGACATTGCCTATGTACACATTGAATATACACACTGTAATTGCTTTTTTTTTTAGATCAGAGTCAGCGTTTTCAACAACTTTTCTAGCAAAAGCAGTTTGGCATTATCTAACCGTTTAAGTTTGAGTGCTGTCTTACTGTTACGAGGACTACTCATTTAGCAATATGAAGATCATCAGTTCAGATGAACATTTAATTAAGAAAACATTACAGAAGCATTCCTCCCGGAAGCACATCAGTTTGATTCCTGCATTGATTAGGCATGCATTGAGTGCAATTCGGTTCTACATAGACGTGGGGATTTCCTGCAGTCTGCGCAAATGCCTCTAAAGGAAACCTAGAGCTCTTAGGTTTGATCTGCTGACATAATCTATTAATTTCCATTTGGCTCTATTAATTTAAAATTCAATAATGTAATTTGATTTTAGAGATGTGGTTCTAAATTTTGCATCTTGTGAAAAAATTGACATGATTTGCCCGTCTGCTTCGTACTAAAGGAACAAAATCGCCATCGCTAACAGCCTCCAAATCTGATAATGCCTGCATGGGTCTCAAAGCATGGACTTGGTTTTGGAGAATATACTGGTGGATGACACCACAACGCTTTTCTCAAGGTTGTGTCAAACATTTGACCTGCATTACTAATTAAACTTTTCACAAATGTTGATTTTCCACAACTCGAAAGAGCGGCAATTAACATGGTACACGGAATGTTAAACTGCTTTTAGTAATGATTTTTAGACATTGCGTCGTAGCCAACCAAAATGACTTTTGAGGAACTCACCTGAACGCGTCTTCTTCTATATACGTACGAGTAGGAATAAAAGTTGTATGCCAGTGCACGCTTTGTAACCACCGTGCTGGAACCGCCACGAGTGGCCGAGGTCGTTAAGGCGCAGACTCGTAAGCGGAAGGTCCGGGGTTCAAATCCTGCCAGGGCCGTCCCCCTGATTGAGGGTTTTTCCAGGTTTTTCTCATTCCTCATAAATGGCAAATACCGGGGAGGTACCCTAAACTGGAACGCCTCCTTCCTTAAAAACATCCTTCCCCAATATATCATTTCATCTCATGTATCATCAGTTTCCATCGCCAGTGGTGCCTCTGTAGCAAAAACGGGCGTTAAACACCATTCATTCATGCTACCATTCTGAAGGTTTTAACAGAAGATTCGGTAACTACTGTCCCCAAACATTTCCTCGAAATCTGTGTACATTTCATACCACCGACAATGCATTGATACGGTATTCCTGGTGACGTCGGCATTCACGCTTTTAATATTTCCCGAATTGAGCCTGATGCATTTAATTTTACATATGTAATGTATCTTCTTATCATACTACAAGTTATACTTCTATAGCATAACTTTTTGGGCATACCTACAAATAAAAGCACTCTTTCCACATTTCTCTCATTCATCCGTCATACAAATCAAAAATGGTTCTGTGGGTGACAATCATTCCCACGGCCTGTACGTTGTGATAACAGAATTAGTGCCAAAATAACACACTTGTTCTCCCAATTTCCTACGATAGAAATATAGTTCGTTTCTTGCATGTGCTGTCATGTATGCTGTTATAGCTGTGTCAGTCGTTGAGTTTGATTAAGGATTCTGCTCGCACTTCCCCTATGCTACATACATTACCTCCTATGCATCAAGTGGGTAAGACTGTACCTCTGCACTTGGGTCATTCATAAGATCTATGAGCCTTGAATGATCTTTGACAAGCTCATAAGAGGACATATTGTCTCGCTGGCCTACTCGTGCCTGCCGTCTGCTGGCGTATTTATCCAGTGCAAAGCTTTTTCTTTTCCAAAAATCGTTCGACATATTCATTTTTTCCTGGATGCCACAGTCTTCGGGCCAACCGGAGGCTTCGGTTTTAATTTTCAGGAACTAATGTAGTTCAGAAAAAGTTTCTTTTTTACTGGGATCGTAGTGTACCATGACACATTCGCAGATTTCATAAACGAATAGCCTTCCTTTAGTGCGACTGTAATTTCGTTCACTGCCCAGGTTTTTGTCATGCATCGTTCATCTTCTTCATGGTGACACTCTTTTGATTTCCATCTTTGCGCACATGCTGGGCACAGCGAAAACATGAGTTGACACGTAAGGGCATGGCGGAGTTGAACAGTATTTTGTGGGAAAGAGTTTTACATTTTCACAATATCAAATTTGGAAAATTATCCACGTAGACTTTAGGATGGCCCACGGGGTAATACTTGGTCTTATTTACAAACGGGTGCAAGCTACATAAGTCGAACGAAACTATTTTCATGTCCCCAGTAGCTTCGTCATAGGTTTTCCTACAGTTTGTACGACTACCAAAGAAGCCATCTCTAGCATTGAGAGTTTCGGAGTAACAAAAACTTTGAAAAAATCTGCCTGAGCCCCGTCAGCCTTAACTAGGCATTAAACTCACATTCGCACATTTCGGTCAAGTGGTACTCTGCATATCGCACCGTTTTGTGACCTTTTCGGTCCCCTCACATCTGGAGGCCATGGTTTCATTATCCTGCAATGAATGCCTATTGGGATAACATCGCGTGCAACCGTGGTAGAAAAATCCATGAAAAAATAGACACATATGTCGTGTTTGTACCCATAAACTTTGTGACCTAAAATGTTGCTTTCTCTACATTTGAAAGCATGCTGTATGGCGATACATTGTTGCTGTTGCAACCAAGGCTACCAGATGCATGCTATTCTAATTATTATCCGCTAAGTGGTACCCACCTCCTGGAAATAATGGAATTATATTTCAGAATATGAATTGTTTTCGGTACACGTTCATGCATGCATGATCGATGGTAACGCATTCTGTAAACGGGTAATACCGTTCCCATCTATGAAATGTTCTTTTTTTTTTAATTTGAATATTCCCAGGTTCAAGAGAAATATGTCCATTTTTGAATATGTTATCATTTCCTTTTTATGACAAAGACGTAATTAGAGGGCACCTTCTCATTGTGGCACTGTTCAAATGTCTTGTATCTATACTCGTGCCATCCGGACAGTAATATTTCTACTCCGGAATAGAACTTTCTGTTTTTTTTAGTAGTGAATGAATAATTAAAACATTCTTTGCATTCGCAGAGTTGAAATGTCTTTGAAAAATGTAACAGTGGCATAGGAATGAAGTTGAATAAGTCCAGAAATGTCACACTACCACACATCATCCTGTAAATTTTATTCTTCTTCATAATGAGCTCAGGTACCCAATTTATACTGCCCAGTATGTACTTTAACAAGAATTGACTTTCATAGGAACTTAAATTGTGTGATATGATGATAATGTTGTGGGATTCGAACCCATGTTTTGTGATATAATCAGATAATTGTTTCACTGGGTTCTTGTTGAACACCCATTCTCTCACGCCACACTGCAGGAAACAAGTCATCTTGGGAGATTCGTTAATGCACAAACTGCATGCTTGACACAGTTCGGCCCATGCTCATACACACCTATTTTGACAATATAAGGAATGTTTTGCGTACACTCAAAATCTATGAATATGAATATATATTTATTTCGCAAGCTTACTGAATTGTACGGTTGAACTTAGCAATTGCAGTTAGAATACACGTGAGTCTTATAATTGCTTCAATATATTTCCCTTCACTGATGAGGAGTTTTCCCTCTGCCTCAAATTCACAAGTTTATTCCAAGAAGGGTAGACCTTTTTTTTTTTTACATCGTGGATTTTGGGTAATTAAGTTCCCTTAAGTCAATGTATTAAAGCACATCTGATCATTGAAGTCGCGATGACAAGAGTCCAGCCCAAATAACACTTGACGCAAATTATATTCCATTCATATATTACATTTTTATGAATTAAGGAAAAATTTCAGTTTCGGCAGTATCATTTACACTTGGTCCAAAACAGTGATAGAAGTATCCTTAAGTTCCATAAGATGTTTTCAGTTTGTCCTTGCCATATTTTTCTCAAAATGAAAAACATCGCGCTGGATATATAAACTGTTTCCAAAATATTTAGTTGAGTACTTTTTGACTCTGCTAACTGTGAAAAAAAAAATTTTAAATAAAATACTTTTCAATCATTAATTTGCGACTCAAACTAAACACAAAAATAATTTTGATTTACTCGGAGACTTCCATCCTAAGTTTGGCAACGTATTGACTGCAAAGCTACAAGAGCAACTTTATTTGTGTAATGGATACGCAGATCCTCTTAAGAAAGTATACACATGAAAGGAACTATGTTGTGAAAGGGATTAGCTCACTTGGTTTACTTCAGCAATAAAAAGGTTTAGGCTTCATTATGGTCGCTCAGCAATGTCAACACCATCCAACAGGTGTCACTCACTCACTTGACACCTTTTGTGCATGGTCTACCTTAATTACATTGCCCCTTTACTAGGTCTCCCCCTATCAACCAAGTTTCTTCCCCAAGAATCTACTGCTGGAGTTGGCACTACAAGTTTCTCGGCTATTTATCAAACTTGCAGTGTCATACGGCTTAAGTAAGTTCTTAGTTGATTTCAATTATGAGAGTCTTTTGTGATTTTCTTAAAGATGCTAAGTATAAAATCACCTTTCCCAAAACCGCCACGGGTGGCCGAGGTCATTAAGGCGCGGACTCGTGAGCGGAAGGTCTGAGTTCGGATTCTGCCAGGACCGTCCTCCCTGACTGAGGTTTTTTCCACGTTTTCTTCAGTCCTCATAAATGGCAAATGCCGGCGAGGTACACCAAACTTGCCTGGAACGTTTCATTCCTTAAAAAATCCTTTCCTAATTTCTCATTTCATTTCATGTATCATCAGTGTCCACCGCCTGTGATGCCTCAGTAGTTAAAACGGACGTTAAACACCATTAAAAAAAACCTTTCCCAAAGAAAGTGACAAGCAAAAACAAAGAAGGAACACTTACAACTAGCTTTCGAAACATGTCCTAGTGTTATGTAAGTCAATGGAGTTCGCGCGAACAGGTTGAATTCATTAATTTAGGATATATTACCACTCCATTGTCTACAGTTTCGTAAGTACAATTGATTCACTCAAGGCAATATTTGTCTAAATTAATAATATCTTACTTGTTTTTCAAGGTATATTTAAGCATTTTTGTTTTTTATTATTTTTTCCTTTAGATTTCAGTGTTTCTGTATTTCATAAAGCCGTTCTAAAAGAATCTGAAGCTCGGTAAAAATATAAGGTCTTTCACAGTGTTTATGTAGTTTCTAAGCTACCGGCTGCTTACTTGCTGAGAGCTGTCATTTGTTTTGTATGTAATACTTACAGATAAAGTGCAGGTGAAGTAAATAAGAGTAGAGCACAAGGTTAAGCAATTAAAATTTTTAGCTCTTACGAGGTTATGCCTTGGTTGGAATTCAAGCCAAACTAAGCAGAAAAGCCTTATAGGAAGAGAGAGAAAAATAAAGGCATTTGTTGCACACTTTTTAATTTCATT
Organism: Metallyticus violacea; assembly: GCA_030762175.1. NCBI lineage: Eukaryota > Metazoa > Arthropoda > Insecta > Mantodea > Metallyticidae > Metallyticus > Metallyticus violacea. The sequence continues at coordinate 213,034,597 of CM060846.1, read as the reverse complement.
TGCTGTTGAGAATATGCTTTTAAGAATACCAAAAGGAAATGCAATAAAAGCGTGTTTTCTACAATAAAATTTCGGATAGATAATTCAATGTACAACAACAAAAGGCAATACATGTGTAATTATGTATTCAATATTTAATGTTTTAAAATTAAAAGATAAAATATGTATTAAAACAATTAATATTTCTTCTCATAAAATGAACGTATAATTTATAATGAAATAAGTCTATATATTTTCTAATTTTAATAAACATTTTATTTTGAATACATTATATTAACATAAAGTACTCAGTGAATACATGTTATTCTGTAACTCTATTAAAATTGTTTTAAAATGTTCATGTTTTAATACGTTTATGACGTAAAATGTTTTTTTCTTTAAAGAAAATGGCAACATTCAATTTGTACGCAGAAACTTAAGAAAGTCACACGTAACAAAGTTAATTTTATTGAACCCTGAACAGTATAAAGGCAGGAAATAAAGCTATGAAAGTTATAAAATTACATATTTTAGACTTTCAGTGTAGCTCTGCCTTAAGAATAAGCTCGCAGTAAATAAAAAATAACCTAGGCCTCTTGTAAGTGATGGAACTAATCTAACTTCACGAATATCCCCTGTTGTAAAGAAAAGATTGATGCAAGATGTAAATTAAACCGCTAGAATAGAGAAATTTTTCGTTTATACCCTATTTGTTAAGCCAGTTTTATGGTTAAAGGTAGAAATGTAATGCAAACAAAACAGAAAACAGTAGTTTAACATAAAATAAAACATGTTTCATTATTTCGCACTGTAATCTTATATTAAGTTCATATCTTTACAAGTAAGAAGTTTGTTTTAAAAGCAGTTAACATAAGAAATATACTATAACATGGCTACTTCATCGAGTCCAAACATGAAATGCAATTTCACTTTGTTGAATTTTAGTCATCAATGCCTGGCTGTATTTAAGATATAATTCAAATTATATTCTTTCAAATATTTGTTACTTAATATCTATGTTGGCCTTTCTAATACATTTATAACGTGCACTTTTTAGTTTGCTGATGATACTGCAATATTTGCAAAAAATTCTCATATTTCACATTCTTTCATTTTCTATTGTTCGTCATTGTTCTTGGGTTGTTTAAACCTATTGTTGCTTGGAGCTTTGAAGAGTCGTTACAACGGATACAAAGAATAACACTGCCTTTAAGAGCATATCAGTCTTGTAGAAGAAAAATCGGTTGTGAGAAGACACCTGAAAGCTCAGAACCTGACTGACATGAGTGAAGTATTGTTGGCCAAGTCCCCCATCTCGCAGCACTGAGGGAGGTCGCAAGGGTGTGTTGAAGGCCCACCCAGGCAGGTGTTGACTGCTTAACCCCCACAAACATCCACTTCCTTGTCATTGATGACAATAAGTCGGTCTTCAATGAGGAGTAAAAGTCGTTGATATCTGAGGCTGCCGCCTCCTTTGCACTGTTCATTATGAAGTCAGGAGCCTAGTGAAGGTAATTTGACATAAGTTTCGAAGGCTCAGCATGATGCTGTGAAGGAATTTTGTACTAGGACGGTTCTACAGTTTCGGTACTAGAATAGTCCGCAGATAGGGCTCGACTGAAAACTATCGCCAGATTTGATGAGAATAACAAAAGGTACGACCTGAAAATTGGCCAGTTGTTGCTTAAGAATTGAATTGGCTACAGTCCAAGATTTTTTTGCATTGAAAATAAGTAAGTCCCAAAAACTTTTAAGAAAAATGTATTTTATAAACGTTTGTTTATTGGTTAATTCTTTAAAATATTCTTACGTAGTTATTTCTGATACCCGTGCTAAAATAACTTTAAAACAATGTCTCATACACTTTTATATAATCTGTAATATTTATTAATTACATTCATTGCATTCATTTTAAAACTTTCATTGTTTCAAAGAAATAATTACCGTATTTGTTATTAGGGGGAGCAATAATGAAATCTCTAGGTGATGTTAACGAACATAACTGAAATAATTAGTGAATTTTAATCGCAAATTAAAATTGAAATTTAGTTTATTATTATTACATTTCTTTATATGTATGTATTCTTTATTCTCTAAATTATATTTAAAATGTAATTTTCTCGCTCTGAAAGAAATTATAATATACGTTTGGAAAGATGGGTCAGTTATTGATTTCCTTTCAATCTGACAAGATTCCAGAGTTGCCAATATGGTTAATTATACAAATAAATCTTAGAAACGTTTTTGTAATTTCAATAATTTCCCTAAGATCTGATTTCGAAATTAAAAAAGTAATGCATCATAAAATGTGTAATTTGTATCCGCTTAATTAACTAATTTAATAATAATAATCATCATCACCACATATTGTATTAAAGTTGGTTAGTAACAATTGAGTGTTAAAAATTGTTGTAGCATGAGTATTACAAAATTCAGTTTCTGGTTTGAATACCTTGTGGTTACTTTTAACAAAAGCTGACTCAAATCTTTTATTTAAGTCTTGCTTTAATGCCGGTTTAGCATTTAAAATATATTGACCACTAGTTTTTGTATTTAAATTGCTTTTTGTGAGAGCATATTATTTTATTGAACTAAATACTAGTTTTCAGAATTCTGTGCAATAATAATGGACCCATGCAAACCACCTTCAATTAAATTCACAAAAAAACAGGTTAACGTATAAGAAAATGGGTAACAGACATTCTCTAAGACCCAAATCCACCACGATAATTTTCATTTAAATAAAAATAAGACATAAGAAAAACTGAAAACGTTTTCAGAAGTTTAGTAACAGCGGTATGGATGCATTATTTAGTAAGCGAATTTCACTGACCATATTTAACGCTTCTCCATGATAGCCTCGGCATTTCCATTTTGCTTCGGTTGTGAACAACATCTCAAACTGTCAATGACAGAAATGAGCCACAAAGTTCATAAGCTGAGAAAATTTATGAAAATGTACCTGGCCAAATCAGTCCCGCACCAACTAATTAACATGGCCACATGGACACCGTGGTTGTTTTACCGCCACTTATATTTATTTTCCAAAATGATAGACATGTGACTTGATAAATAACTGTTTAAAATGCCTGCAGTAATTATTAGGTGTATTTGTCTACAGGGAACCATAAGTTAAGATTTATTCTTTCTTCTATTTATATTTTTATGTGCTAATATTTTTGGTGTGCTTAAGCCTCTAAGCTTCATACTGCGAAGGTCATTATTATACAGAAGTAAATATAAATATACATTGAAACAACTTTTACTCCTAAAGTTAAATTACCCGTTCTTTTCATGTTCAAAATAAAAGGTGAGTACTTCTTTTTTTTTTTTTCTGTTCCCTCAAAGCTGTAAACGAGCTTCAAATTGGCAATCAATCACATTACGAACTTAAAGGCGTGATTAATCTCTGGGTGAAATCCGGAACAAGAAGTCGAAGATAAATCGATAAATGACTGTAACGAAAGTTTGTGGAACAATCGATTTTCTTGCGGCCAATGGCTACACGCGTAAAATCGGTCACGTAAAGTTATTTTGTTTTCTCTACTTAGTCATAACAGTTGTAGTAGCAACAAGCAAGATTCAATATTAAAATATGCTTTAATAAAAAAACAAGATATTTAAATGACATAACCAAAAGCTATTTGTGTACGCAGCAAAGGTTTAAGAAGAAAGTAACGTTTAAAATGAATGTTGTCAGTGTAACGATCTTAAGGGGCCCCCCAACTGGTAGGCCACCTTGGCGCTGTTGTACAATGACCATGCGGTGGGTGGGGAGTAGTTGATTGGGGGGAAAGAAGAGCGACACCGGACAAAGTTACAATGAGAAGCAATGCTTTAAGCCTCTTGGGCGGCAGGTCTTTGAGCTGATCGCTGAATGGAACCCCGCTGCCTACGACATAAATTCTCACCTCTTGGCGACCTAGCCGCTACGGTCTCACTAGAAAATTCCTTCATCTGGTTTCTCCAAATCCTGCACAACCTCAATTTCGGCACAACAGAGGAAGATTCCAACTCGCAGTAAAATGCAAGCGTTTGAAAATAAAATTATTTGAAACTCCAGTTTGTAATGAACATCTGACATTGAGATATAGTGTAACTTAAATTATTTTAACTATATATATGCACACATATACATACATGCATACATACATACATACATACATACATACATACATACATACATACATACATACATACATACATACATACATACATACATACATACATACACGCTCAACACAAGCCTACTCACTACAGCTCTAGATTTCAATACACCTACTCATTTACTTGAAATCGGCATTTCAATAAATTGAGATTCATTAACATGCAAATTATTCTCGGCTGTTGACTGATTGCTGCTTAGTTAGTTTGGTTTGTGTGGTTATAGCTGGTTCTTTATTATGTTAAAATTACTAAATAAATAGCTGATAAATTTTGTTCCCGATGGGTCACTCACACGGTGGAGTTCTCGACTGCAGCACACAGTTTGAACACGTGCAGCTCAGCGATTTGATTTGGTTTATTTATGGACGCTCAGGTCACAGTCGCGTAAACCGACAAATTTTGATAGACGCCGTTTCTTTCACGCTTGAGGTTCTTCATCGTGCCGCAAATGTACGACACGGGACTCACGGCTTTGCTTCCCTTCCAAAGGAAGCCGTACTTAGGATTTTTACGCCCGAAAATATCCATCGGTCGTGGTCGGGATCGAATCCGCGATTTTGGGTTTAGGAGGCAAGTAGGGTTACCACTACACCACCAGGATAAAAAGTACAGCGTTTTCTTTCATATTCCTTTTGATTTACACATACAAGTTTAAAGGATATTCTTTTTTTTGGATGCTCCTGAATACACTGTCTAGAATACTATTATTAAGTACTATTATCACTACACTATCAGGACTGACGCAGCTAAGCGAGTAATAAATGTATAACTTCCACTCTACCACTGCTCGAAGCGTATTGAATAAGGTGTGTAAACATGAGATTGCTATAGCTAATTCTATGCCCGCTATATGGAAACGGAAGTTTATGAATCGTATAAATACTAGATCAACGTGGCTTTTTCTTTGACAAAATCCATTTATTTCGTGTTAATAGCTTTCCTAATGCATTTGAATATACTTTATTATTATTATTATTATTATTATTTTTTTTTTTTTTTTGTTGTTGTTGTTCTCTTCATAGCATCTCCCAACTTACCGCCAACGGTGTCGGTTCGTTAAGGTGCGGACTCGTGAGCGAGAGGTCTGGGGCTCGAGTCCCACTAGGACCGTCATCCTTGACTGAGGTTTTTTCCTGGTTTTCTTCAGTCCTCATAAATGGCAAATGCCTGGGAGGTACTCCAAACTTACCTGGAACGTTTCCTCCTTAAAAAAATCCTTTCCCATTATATCATTTCATCTCGTGTATCGTCGGGTCCACCGCCTGTGGTGCTTCTGTAATAAAAACGGGCGCTAAACACTACTCAAAAAAATTCCCAACTTTTAACTGGTCTGCCTACATTTCTCTTTTCTTTTAGATTATAATGGTATGCCAACATTGGTAATGTATTATTTTTTGTTCATTCTATATATTGTAAACACATTTCTCTTAATTTTTATACTTTATCGTTTATTCCTTCTACATTCGTTTCTTGTCTTACGGTTTCAATTATAAATTTATATTTTTTTCGTGCATCCTTTTGTTCTTACTAAGAATATCATCTCTGTATTTAGTGTTCTAGACTAGGCGTTCTCAACCTTTTTCAGTGACGTACCATTACATTCAAAGTAGGATATTGGACGTACCAGTAAGAAATATTTACTAGGTAAATGCATGATTTTCTGGTACAAGGATCAAAATAATCACTACTCTACATTGATAATAATATTAGCCATTTGTTCGGTTATTTCTTGAATGTAGTATTTAGATTTGTATATTTATTGGAGAAAATATATCCAATGTGTTGTTCTGTTAAATGTGTCAAAAATTAATTTTGTTAAGGTTAAATTTTTGTGAATGAATACATAAGCAAACCGACAAAAATATATTCCTGATACTAGTACTCAAGTACTCAGACCTGTAATCAGTAAACGCTATTAACTTTACAAATTTAACTAATTTCTTTCTCACACTTTTGTTTCAGTACAAAGATAAACGCAGTTCTTTAATATTTGATTTCAACTGCCTTAATTTTAAAATTGGGATCAACGTTCAACTTAATTCTGTATTTGTTTTTATTTAAATTATAGAATAAAATCACATTCACAATAGTCGAAAACACCAACAAAATTTTGCACCTTTTTTGAGATCATTGGATATTCTATTTTTCTTGCCACGCGGAAATTCATTAAATCCATCTTCTTGATCATTTGCCAGAGACTCCCCTCACATGATAGCTCGATCAGTTCGCCTTTCTCGAAGGAGTTAATGTTTCTGGTAAGGCGTCAGCGATAGACAACGAATCTCTAATCCAAATTTTTCAATTCAGGTTTTCAGGGAAGTATGCACTGATATCTGAGATGAGGCTCTCAAGGTGCTCCTGAATATTCATCTCCAGTTCACAATGAAGACGAATTTCATTTTAGCTTAAGAAAGCATCTAAGAATGGATAGGAAGATGTGTTTCCAAATTTAATATCTGCTATCATGAAACTTACTTTTTCTTAAGAGCCGCAATTTTATTCTGTACTCTCAAAATTTGTTCAGCTGGTTGAGGCGACAAAATACATCTGCCATTAAGCCAACCGGGCAAGCCGCAGCTCGTCAGTGAAATAATTGAAATCTGGGAATGAGACGGAGAGAAAAATCAGTACTTCTGAACAAAGTTCAAACAAACGGCTCAATGCATTTTTCCTCGACACCCACCTAACTTCAGTGTGAAATATGAATCATGTTCAGCATCCATTTCATTACACAAAATAAAAAAATAATTCTGCATTCATAGCTCTGGACTTAATAAAGTTAACTTTCATATTTAATTTGCAACTTTAGAGCATCGATCTAACAGCGAATGTACAAAATTTGCTTCTGTGGCTACTCCTTTAATCTTTGCAACGATGCCATTGTGTTTCCCAGTCATTGCACGTGTTTCATCAAAGCAAACATCAACACATCTATTCCAACAATTTTCATAATTTTGAAAATATTTTATTTGAGGTTGTTCGAGTGGCTCACAAAACAAAATTTCTTCCTTCGCTTTTTCCCCCATTTATAAATATTGCATAAGTAAGATGTTCATGTTAGTAGCTTCATCCAATTGTATGCAAAAATATTGACATTTTTTCTATTAACTACTGCTTAACATTTGCAGAGAAATCTAAAAATCTTACGGATATGGTGTCATTGATTAATGGAATCACTGCAGTTTGCTGCCTTTTCCTCTAATGTTAACGTTATTTTAACCATATTTATAGTTTCTGGTAATATTAATGACTCTCTGATCCTATGAGGTTTTCCGCCTTGGATACTCTTAAACTGACTTCTTCAGATGCCTTTAGAGTCTTCATATTATATTACATCATGCAAAGAGATTTCTTGTTTTTTTTATGGAAAATTTGAGAGTTTTAAATTTTCCCGAGGTTTGTGTTTAAACCACCGTGCTTGATGCCTTTTTTTAATAGTGTTTAACGCCCGTTTTTACTGCTGAGGCACCACAGGCGGTGGACACTGGTTGATACATGAAATGAAATGATAAATTGGGAAAGGATTTTTTTTTTAGTAAAGGAAACGTTCCCCACATGCCATTTATGAGCACTGAGGAAAACCTGGAAAAACCCTCAGTCAAGGAGGACGGTCCTGGCGGGATTCGAACCCCAGACTTCCCGCTCACGAGTCCGCGCCTTAATAACCTCGGCCACCCGTGGCGGTGCTTAGTGTCAAAATGACTTTTCCAAAGGGAAGTGTTTTTGAAAGTGTTTCATAACAAATCACACACTGCGGTCCTGGGATGGTTTCCTTTCCATCTCCAGTGTATGTGAAACCATATAATAAATATCATATATTCTACTTACGTGTTGCTTGTGGCTTTCTGTAGCTTTATTGTACACTGATGTCCTTTGTTGGATGCTTAATATTAGAAGTATTGACTTATTTACTCCGCTTACACTAATTTCTCCCTTGAGCTTTTAGAGCAGAATCCTTTAATTAACCACTTATCCATTTACAGGTTTACTTCTTCTAAATCTGGCACAAATGCATAAAATCTAACAATTTAACAAACAAAATCTTGCACTCAACAACAATCATGTAACTCCACTACTTTCTTAACTGTAAATGCGTCTCGCAGCTAAATCAAAGATAAATTATGTATCCCATTGTTGTTTGATTAAATATATTTGAGATGCGTTTTGTCATTGTAGGATTAAAATTGAACTTCCGCATTATTTGTGCACAGTTTTAATGATAATGTAAAATGATTATTTCTGTTTAGTTATAGTACAATTGTCAAAAATAATTATTTAAAAAACAAATTTTAATTTATCCTATTTGCTAAAATGTTTACCTACCACCCGACAATAGCTTACGTACCACCAATGGTACGGGCACCATGGGTTGAGAATTTCTGCTCTAGAGAGAATATATCTGTTTGCACCCACATTTCACTGACAATTAATAAGGTTGGCACTGTGTTACAAAAAGTTATTCTTTGGAATCGGTGTTAGATGGGAAAAGTTTAAGGTTACGACCGGGACTCGAACCACGGAATTTTGGCTTCCCATACCTTGATACCAGAGATTTTATTCCTAAGAGGCAACTCAAATCCTTAACTCGAGGTTCATAATTTATCACACGATTAGGGTTAATTCATTTGAAATGTGATTTTTTTTTTCGCATAAGCCGTGTGTTACGTAAGGTTTTGAATAACAGTAAAATTGAAAAAAATTCGAGATTCTTACTTCCAGTTCTGGCCTTTAACTATAATTTTTCCTGTTGGACTCTGAATACAAATTAGAGTAACACACGGTTTGAAAAACTATATTTCATATATATTAGTATTTATTATATAATTTAATTTCTCAATAATTTATGTATTCCATTAATAAATTCAAAATGTATCAACCGTTTGTCTATGTGTTCTCTCTATTGCGCTCCTAAATAATTACATTATGCAATCTCTTTTAAGATTGCATTTATTACAATTTTTGGTCTCGTCATATCTTTCTCTCAAATTATCATTATTTTTGTTTATTCTTTTGAAATTTACAGTTAATGATATTTTACATATTTAATTGAATCTATTTAACGAGCGTTGTAAGTTATTTTTTGTTTTCTGCACTCTTGCTGCATCTTTAGTATATGGTAAAATATTTATTTATCTATTCATTTTAGTTTTTATATAACTTTTTGAAAATTGTCATATATATTAATAATGGGGATGACATTAGACATTCTGGGTCGTTTCATAAAAATTGACAATTCGACAGGTGACAGGCAATAGTTTTACCAGTGAATAATTTGATTAGTTTATTTTTCATAAAAATTGTCATATTTACCTATTCTGATGTACTGTTTCTTAAAACTTTATTGTGACTGATTAAAAGGGACAATTTGTCAGCAAAATTTGACATATTTGAAATACAATATTGTCACATACAATAATAACAAGGAGACATATTTATAAGATTGTTAAACAAATTCGACAGGAGAACATTTACTTATTGCATGTGCGACAACAATAATTCATTGCTATATACGATATAATTGTTGGCATATAATGATATACGATAAAGCCTAAGCAATAATGAACATACAATAAAGTCGATACTGGTGGTCTAGTGGTAGCCATACTTACCTTGTAAACCCAAGATAACGGGTTCAACTCAGCCCTCAGCCAAGGGCGATGGATGCTTTACGGGCGTAAAAATCCTAAGTATGGCTTCCTTCGGAAGGGCAGTAAAGCAGAGGGTCCCTCGTTGTAGATTTAAGGCACGTAAAATAACCTCAAGCCCGAAAGAAGAGGTCTGTGCTATTTTACACCCTGAAATGAATGGAACGCTGATGACCTGAAATGTTAAACAAAGTCCGTATGTAAATCACATAAAATAACATACCTATTTTTTTTTTTCGGAATTTCGAAGAGAAACCAGCGATTATTATGTTTTCTTCAATGCTCTCACAGCTTACCTGACACTTATTTATTAGCTGAACTAACGTTGTCGACCACAGGTAACTTATCGATTGCCGTGTTTATCATATGATATTTGTTTGCGTTTATTATTAAATACTCGGCAAGGTGACGGATACTATCCTTTCAATATTAATTAATATAGATAATAAGGTGGCAACAATGGTAATTCCATTTGTTGATAATTATCAAATGCATTACACTTCATCAAATTTAATTTACATTACGATAAATATTTATAAAGCACAGAAAGTAAATATTAATATTCAATAAATAACTAGGAATGAATATAGTTATTGCTTCTATAATCTTGGCAACACATTCATTGAGTGACGATTGTTTTTATTTTTATACCTATCATATGTGGCATGTTTATAACTTAAATGAAACTACTAATTGTCACTGTATACCGACAATTTTGCCAAATTGTCACAATTGTCAGCTTTTATGAAACAGAGCCCTGGCCTAAGCCCCATATTTATCAAATCTTTTCTGATATTTTGGGTTTCGTATGTTTATTTTTACTTTTGATAAATTATTTGTCACTTTTATCAATTTTTGGTCGTTTTCCTTTTACTCTATCTCCTTTGCTAATGCTAAACGAAAATAATTGTAAACTGGATAATCTTAATTGTTGCTCATTACGACCAGTTGCTGGATTTATGCGAGAAAGATTCTTGCACCACGACACATCCACTATTATAAAGCGTTACCTCACAATCCGACTTTCCTTCTAGGGTGAATCTTATTAATAGTGAAGAAATGACAGCATCGTGGAACATGTGTCGAACCTACTCTCATCTGGTCATTACAGCTCCCAAAAGGCTCAAAGAGTTTTTACTGATGACCTTTTACCATCTCTAGAACATCGCCTTAGGATACTGTGCTCTAAGAGCATTCGTGATCCTTAGAACATGAGAAGGTACATGACACACATTCAGATACGAAGTAGCGGGAGAGGTGTGACCTAAGACTTCTTCTACATATGAACTCAATAGCCCTCTGGTCACGCTTGCGCCTTAAAATAGTAAAATGGTGCTTTACAAGACGTTTTCTATGCATAATTCTCTTGAAATTTAAAGTAAAGCAAACATTTTAATTACGAAAATAGAAATGTATAGTCTACAAATGTCTTGTAACAAGAACCAATTGCAGAAAAATGACATACAGCATACTCTTCAATTGAAACTTGCCGAAGTACGCCTTCTATAGCACTGTATTTCTCGCCAAAAGCGCAGGTTCTTCCTCTCAAATCCTTTGCTAAACACATTGACGGTACAAAACGTTAGTTTGAAGAACAGATTTTTGTAATATTTATATCCAGAGTAACCCATGATTATTTTTAATGTTTCTATTACGATTGAGACAGTTGTCTAAGTGTGAGGTTAGCTTTTTAATGCCATTATCTATATAACTGGTTGTCTTGAAAATTCGCCACTGTTGTCTACTACGTCGTCATTGCTCTGAAACATGAGCACAGAGATTTACCTTTAGAGCAAAAAAGAGTTGATAATCGCTTTGCGCGATTAAATTTTCCACCGAAACAAATGAAGGAGTTTGCAAAATGCAGCAGGTAATCGGGCTTTATCGTGCAAAAACGCACTTCCCCACCTGGCAATGAATTTTCGCAGAAATCAAATCTTCTTCTAACGATTCTTTATTAGACATTTCATCTTGAAATGCTCAATACCACTAAATCGGTTATGCCCGTAATTATGATCAAAAAGTGAAACAAAATAAATATTTATGATTGTACAGAAATTCTTGACAGCTTTTAGAACAGCCCTTGTAATGTTGGGAGGAAAAATTGAATTTTATGTATATAATTAGCGATGAATATTAACAAAATAAAATAAACATAAGCACTCTTTGCTGTTGAATCTGGGGGTAAGTTGGACAGACTGCGATTAAAGATAATTAAGAGGTTTGTAATGAGATGAAGTGTGCATGGGTGTAGGCTGGAAATTTACTCTTTCGTCAGTTTTTAGTATTGCTATTATTATTATTATTATTATTATTATTATTATTATTATTATTATTATTATTATTTGTAATAATATATCAAGTTTACCGAAAAGTTAATCAGAAAGTTTCTCAGGTCACGGCCAAAATTCAAACCCCACATACTCAGCTTGCTAGAGTCAGTATTTTGTTTTCAACTTTTAAACACATGTTTATTTAAGTCTGTATCCTTCCCTGCCAAAAATGTAAACCTAGTGGAGTGGCTCAAGCCGTAACGTTTGGGACTCCTTTCGGGAGGTCCGTGTTTAGTTCCTTTGGGGCTAGTCATCCTCACCTTGTGCTTTTCATGGTTTTCCCGGTCGCTCAAACAAATTCAAGGATGCATATTTTTTTTTCACAAAATTTCTGCTCTCCCTTTTCATATCATTTCATTCCATTGGTTCTGTTACAGGATCGCAAAAATGCCAGGGCTAGGTGGGCTGGTGTAGTATGATGGTAGCTTCCGCTTTGAAAATGTTTCTACCCTGGCGTCCGGTATGGAAGCTGACCTTCTGAGGGTCTCGAACTTCTTGGAAAGGGGTTTCACCGACGTCAGGGTGTTTCACAATGCTAAGGACCGTCCACATACGTGCCTCATCTCCTGTGGATCGTGTCACCTGAGTGTCCCTCATCTCATCCCTTCCTCCCGGAGGTGATCCCATGAGGCGAAGACACAAACGGCCAATCTTTGAGTAAGGCTGAAGTACCGAAATATACATCTCCGTCCCTAATTACCCAATCTAATCCAATCCCTCCATCTTGGTTTATATATCTCTCATGTTTATCTTGTGAGAAAGATACCGTTCTAGGAGACTGAGAATATTTCAGAGTTTTGGCCATGACGTTTTAATCTCACATTGGAGGCTAACTTGTTGCTATAGCTTCTTTTGTAGTATAAGCTATTAGATAATTAGAGCATCAAATAAACATTATAAAATCTTTTACATTGCACAAATTGGTATCACCATTTTTCTGGACATTTAAAAGAAAGACCCATCTGGTTTGCTTCAGCTGTGAAACATAGTTGTTATAGGTACTCTTCTTTCTCGAGGCTAACTCTTTGAAGTTGTAACTTCTTCTACAATTTAGACCATGGAAGATTAGAACATTTAATCAAAATTTTAAAATTCTTCAAATTGCACAAAATGTGTAATCATTTTCTGGAAATTTAAAAGAAATGCCCGTGATTTATTTCAACTGTGCCACATAATTCTGATAGGCGTTCTTCTTTTTATACTCATTTCAATCAAAGCAAGCTACTCTATTTAAATGCTTAATTATTAATGTTGGTATTACAGAGATTGTTGGGGGAAACAACAAAAGTATGCTGTGAAACAGCTGGTGTACAGCCAGGAGAGTAATAATATAAGCTGTTATTAAAAAAAAAAAAAAGGTTAAACTGATCAGAAGAAGAAAAATAAAATGTGGATTGTAAAAACAGAACGTAATGCATGCAAATAGAACGAAATGAATAAAAGTATTAAGGAATCAATTAATTTAAGGTAAATAATAAATAAATGAGAAAATAGGATTATAAACGGAAGCTTATTTTACAAAACAGCAATAAGTTATTGAAAACAATATTATTATTATTATTATTATTATTATTATTAATTACTATTATTACTAGCAGTTTATGGAACAGGATCAATAAATAAAGATCAAGATATTTTAAGAGGAATTTAAAATTATTTTAATTTCCGTTTAAGAAAATAGTGTTTACAATTTTAAACGCCACATATAACTTTTTAACATGTTCAAAGCTATATTTAATTCTTTTCTATACTTTAATAAAGAATAATTGTTTTTGAAACCTAGATTACATCTCCAATAATTTATCCAAATGCAGTACATGTGGAATTATACCTGTTTCTTGCCAAATTAATTATAAATAAAAGAAGAGTTTCGTATTTATTTTACAATAGTAGGTACGGTGTGCTTAACCGTTTGCACTGACCGATTACAACTTTTATGTGCCAGCTCTGTGGAAAACAAATATAATAGTGAATAACTTCTTGATTTAGCTATCTATGCAATAATTTCCTGGAACTAACATAAAGCGAACGGGCACTTTGTAGAATAACTTATTTTTATTTCGCATCCCATATTGGCTGTATTATTGGTTATGCTATAAATTGGGCACACATACCTTTTGTGTCCCATATAACAGCGAAATCTCATGACAATCTAATTTTCCAGAGGTCTTTAGTACTGAAATATTTGTTCATGATTGGCTTTGTTAAAAAAAAAAATAAAAAATAACATGCTCCCAATTTTTAAATTCTGTCTAAAATTTTGATAATTTCTTTCCGCAGTCTCGTTGCGAAATATCCTGGATGCAATAAATAATTTGATGAAGGGGTTCTGAAATTATGGTCCGCGAGGCTCTCCCAAGTCGTCCACAAGGCATTGCAGTAAAGTAAAACAACATTTATTCTTGAATGTATGGCTTTAAACTAGAATTACAAAAACATCCCTAAAGTGAAGATGATATATAAATTTACGATGAATATTTATTGATTTAACTTAAATTAAAATGAAATTGAAGATCAATATTTTTGGTAGTAAGCTTTCAAATAGGTCAGCTAAAAACGGGGACCAGGCAGAACACACCCACACACCCACCCACCCACCCACCCACACACACACACACACACACACACACACACACACACACATATATAAAGTCATAATTTCCCTTGCAACAGCATGCAACTTTCAGCAACAAGCTGCGTAGGTTGTTGTTCGCCTACCTTACCAGCCCCAGATTTTCCTGAATTATCAAAGATGGTCAAGTGTTGATGTCTTTTGTAACAACTTGAAAAATCATTCTCTGTGCACATTGTCCAAAATAAAAAGTACAGAAATCGTTTTGAAAACGAAGCTCAGATCTCAAGATACAAATTTCTCCTATTAGCCGAATATGTCATGGCTTGTAAGTAAAATGCATCATTATCCCTCTTATTCAGGAATTAAATTTTATTACCGTTATGGTATTATTGTTTGTTTATATTTTTAAAATTTTATAAACCCTGATAAAATGTTATAAACTAATGATGAATATTTTTAAACGCATACGAGGGTAGATCGCACACTAATAGCGAGCAACAGTAATATAGGTATATGTATATGATCATCGTTTGCTTTCTATGTATTATAGTTCTATAGTTACACGTATTTCTGATGTTAATTCATTGTTTGTCAATTATTAAAACAAAAGTATTTCTGGCGACGATGAAGAACCAATAAGATTGGAATTCCTGGTGTAATTCAATTCTTTTTTTCTGTATGGGAAAACACCAAATGAAATGCATAAGAGGATTTTGTCTACATTGGGTAACAAATCCCCTTGATATTAAAGCGTTTGATTTTGGTAAATAAGTTTAAGCTTGGCTAGAATAAGCATCGAAGACGTACCACATCCTGGAGCTCCAAAATCAGCTGTGATGCCAGAAACAATTGATAAAATCCATGTTGTTGTTTTGAGTGACAGACGAGTGAAAGTGCGCAAGTTAGCACAGGCTACTGGCATTTTAGTGAGTGGGTTCATTTTATTCTGCATATGAAGAAAAAAATGGCGCAAGATATCTGCTCAATTCGGAGTCAATGCAAAATCGCACGGCAACGTTTGGAAATGTTAACAAATAATACAACCGATGTTTAAGCCATTTTGTGACTATGGGCTAAACGTGAATTCATACACCTTAAACGAAACAGATGTCTAAGCATGAACCATACGAGGCGAACCGGCTTCAGAAAAGCGAAATGTGTTCCATCCGCTAAAGAAGTTTATGGCTTCAGTTTTTTGGGGGGATAGGAGGGGACGGGCGGGGGTGGAACCAAAAGTAATTCTCTCCATCACTTGGAGAAGACTAAAAAATACTAATCATCACTTTTGGAGATATTGAAAATAGCGAATGCAGAAAAGTGTCCAAGAATGTAACAAAAAATGTTTCAAAATGCGCCGTCGCTCAGGACAAATTGACCAAGTTACGAATTAAAATGTTTCCATATCATCCTATTCGCCTAATCTCGCTCCAGAAACTCAAAACTCTCATAGCTGGACACAAGGTAAGACAAATGAAGATATCATACAAGAGGTAAACGAGTATTTTCAGGGCCTTAAAGAAACCTACTTCACAAGCAAATTACTAATCTGGAAAAACGCGTTAAATTTCTAGGGAGCAATGTCGAAAAATAAAATACGTAGCAAGACTGAAATTATTCATCAAACTACTCTAGAAAACTGCAAATTTAATAGTTGAGTTAATGTTTATAGAACCGCGACAGCGATATATCTTTAAAGGGAGTGCAGTGAACGAAATTTTGAGGACTGCTGATTTTAGACATTATAATTGTAATAGCGCTAATAAAATCAACCAATAGTTTGAAAAATTTGTCATACTCTAACCCTGCGGTTTGCATATCAGCCAAACTGCAGCTTTGAAAATAATTTATCACTCAATATAAATTCGCAGTTATATATTTTAAGTCTTCGTCACGGTAGCTTTATCTGCAGAAAGTAAAGTGGGGAAGAAATCTTAATAGCCTCGCCCCATCCCAACGAGTTCCAAGTGTGTAGTGTTATCGCTTTCGTCTAAACAGTAACACACTGCCACTAGATATGTGATAATTCTTCAGCGTGTCACCGTTACTTTTGTTCATCAAAGATTGAGCAGAAACATTCTTTCTTTATTATCAAAGTATTAAGAATATCTGAGGGTGCCTTAAATAAAGAATAAATAAATAAATTATTCTTACTTCCGGACTCAAAACTCTTGGCGCTAAACATGGATTGTAGAGAAATGACAACCTTTTTCTCCTGGGCGAAAGCTAATACATTCATTCCTATCAGAGTAACATCAATAAAAGCTGATGACTATGATCTCAGATCCAGGAAATAAAGATATCAGGACTTGTCCTGTACTATGTGAAGAATAACTGGAAACCTACAGTTGGTATATTCCATTCAGAAAATACAACACAGACCTACAAAGCATCCGGGGTTTTAAGCTGCATTTGTATGAGTAAAACAAACCCATGATTATTCCAGATGACACGTGCGATTACTTAACGGAAGAAGGTACTGTAAACTCATTTAAATAATTGTGCTGTAATGTTTAATGCTATGTTGCTAAGCTATTATTTATTATTCTGTTTAACTTTCTAAACTAGGTGTACTTCAACAGTCATTAATGAACTACTATTTCCAAGCGTATCATTAAATACAGAGTAATAGATATTTGATCACAAATTTCTTCAACTTCTTGAAAGAATGAATATTGCAGCGATTTATGCGAAGTTTTATAGCCACAAATATAACCTGGAATTCACTCAGTAACCACACGTTCGTCAGTTTCTTGGAAAAATATTATTATAAGAACGCCATTCCCGACGAATCTGCCCCAAGAAAAAAAATATGTATACAGCTGTTACCACTCACCATATTCGGGATCACTTAAAGGACTCTCTGTGTATGGTGCAGTAGATGTCTGTGGCCGTCATGTGGCAAATTTTCTTATAGGAAAACTATGTGAAGATGAGCCAGGAATACTGTACTTGATTGCTTGTAGGGTTTTAGAGAAAAAATAAATCATCCTACGTTTGCTAACTTCGTAAATTATTTTGGCCATAACGAAGCAGTGAACACAAAAGTCGGGTTCTGCTTTCATATGTTGCAACTTACATGTTAAAACTGTTTCAGCATTAAAAGTGAAGTATGTTTCCCCCAACTCATTCATGTTACGTGTTTTGTACATGCACTTCACAGAGTAGCGGAAGCCACAAGAGAAAGTTTCCTGACGTAAATAGTTTAATATCCAGCACCAAGAAGATATCTGTTAAAAATGTCCATACCCTCCAATACCCTCAGAGTCAATACTTGCTCGCTGGGGTATGTGGATTGAAGTTGCTCTCCTCTATTCAAATACTTTCAATGCTGTTAAAGGATTTGGTAAACTGAATCCAACTGACGCTTTTGTCAATTGGAAATTTGCAGAGTATTTTTAATAGCGAGTATTCGCAAAGCGATCTGGTTATAATCAAAACACATTTCAAAGTTAAACTTGAAGACACAAAAATAATCAAAAAACCCTGTTTGTCTTTACATGAATCTTTATCAGTTCTCAATGAGGTTCAGAGTAAATTTGACAGTACTCCTTTAAAGTATGCAGGAAAATTGTGTGGTAAATTGTCTTTTAGAAAGAAATCCTGGCATTAAAGTTTTATGGATAAATATCTTCAAGGTGAAATTGAAGAGCTTCCTGAATAAATTTTCCAGAGTTAGTAACCCTTTCAAATTTTGTCCAATAACATCTGTAGACGTGGAAAATTCCTTCTCGGCGTATAAACTTGTGTTAGCCGATACACGTCATAATCTTACACCTGAGCATTTGTAGAAATTGATCATTGTATACTGCAAATCCCACTACAACGACCGCAACTGTATCTAAAGAGGAATGTACATGGTAAGTACGAAAAAATAAGCTTAAATTGAACAATTTTAGTGGATGCTTGGTGCATATTTTTTAAATTATACAGCATGTTTTAAAGATTTTTACAGCATAAATGCATGTATATTTAGATATTTTAGAGCATACAAATGACCAATCGTGTTAAAGAGCATCCTTAAATAAAATAAACCTAAACTTCTCCCTATTTCTAATAGGTGAGGTTTGATTTGTTTTATTACAGATGTTATTTAACATTTCAGGGCATGAAACGGCCGACAAATTTTGCTCAGAGGCCTCTTCCTTCAGTCGAGGTTCTTTTTCTGCTGTAAATGTGTGACACGGGACCCACGGCTTTACTTCCCTTCCTTAAGATTTTTAAGCCCGAAAAAAATCCACCGACACTGTCCGGTAATGAACCCGCGACTTGGGTTTATGAGATGGAGTGAAGAGAGACAACATTGGCTTCTTACTTTGGACGTCCACAAAACAAGAGGAAAGCACGACGCTGTTCCAGAGCAAATAGGGAAACCTGTGGACCACAAAATAGGAACAACAAACCTCATCTTATTGTTTACGCGCTCTACTAGCTAAAAACTTATAAACATAGACAACAATTTTAGCCTACTGGACTTAAATTTATAGTTTTATGCTGTCTTATATCAGTTTATTAGGGATGCTTATCGCATTATTTTTAAGTTTTAAATATATCATTGACATATTATTAGGAGTTCACAAATTGTGTCTTTTAATTTCACAATGTTCCAGCTCTTTTAGAAATATGGTTAATACTCGTAGCGTTCATAATGTTGATTAATAAAAGTGTTGGTGGCATGTTTTCCTGTTATGATATAAGGATGTAGATACTCTGACCAATCCATCTGTTTCATTGGCATTCAAACTGCTAAATTTCATCTGCCGTGTATTAAACTGTTATAATTAATGCTCTCTTGTTGTTCACCCTATCGGTGTAATGTATTTTTTGTCATTTAGAATGTTTACATAATGTAATACCATTCATTCACAGGCGTTGCTTAATTCATTTATATGCAGATCTCTTTTTATTACTCCTATGCAACATCTAATATCATTGGTCTAAATTCTTTTGTACTGTTTGACACTTAGGATTTTTAAGTACAGAGGGACTCAATTAACTATGAACCAACCTACTATATTTTGCCTATAGTCGAGAGCGGCGCTCATTACCGTCTGCAGATAACGTAGGGTGACGCTGACACAACCATACAACTCTTTCCTTAACTATTTGAAAAGATTTTACTTACCTTCTTTATGAAAGAAGGTTTTGAAACTGATCACCCTTGCGTATTGTTTATTTCTTTTCGAAAACTGTTTAAGAATCATCCATCACTCGCTAAAAGATTGGGTAATGCTGGCTGTATCCTGGAGGATATTTTGTTGAAAATTTTCAGATTATGTGGATTAATCTTGTATACAGCAGGTACTTTTATCTCTGGTGTAAATTAAACAATATCTTATACAAGACAAATCCACATACCGTGGAATAATTTAAAGTAAATATCTGCCAAGAAGTAGCCAGGTTATTCAACATGAATTGCAGTAATTGATGAATAGTTTTAACAGAAGTGTCAGAAATGTATGGACCTCTTTTCATGTATTTTGGTAAATAAAACATTTTAAATAGCAAAGGAAACTGTTGCATGGCTATGTCAGCGCCACTCTAGGAAACCCGCAAATGGGAATGAGAGGCGCTGCCGTCTATAGGCAAAACACTGCAGGTTGGTTCTTAATTCATTTAGCGGTTTTGTATATTGCAATCAGTTTCAGTAAATCATGATTTATTTAAACATTATTTCTCAGTGGTTTAAGGGTACGCGTAAGTGAAAATGCTTATCAGTAAATGAACATCTATGATTCCTAAAGATTTAAGTGAACAGTTATCAATATTTTCTAACTATATTGTTTAAATTATAAATAATTACATATGTAGAACATTATTGTCCGTATTTATAAAATTATTGAAAATATTTGTATGAAACTTGGAATAGCTAATCATTATAGTGCGACAATAAATACCTTTGAACAGAATTAACATTTGATTCCATTTGTAGCATTAAAAATTAAATTTCTTATCCTTTAAAGTAGATCGAAAATTACACAACTTCATTTGCCCTAAACTCAGAAGTAATAACTTTATTTAAAATCCCTTTCACCAGTTTGTGTATACTAATCCTTTAAATAATTTCAATATTAATGCCAAATTTCATATTTATATCTTTGATATTTACAGAAAAGATATATTAATAAACAAAAATTGAGAATAGAAAAACTTAAATTAAAAATTAAAATAATATTTATAGTTGTTTACTTAACATTAATGACATAAATGTTGGCCATATCCACAGTTCACATCTTCAACATCTTCCTGTTGCTTTATTTTTTTCTTAAGTTATTTTACTTGTCGGGTTTGCTGCTGCATTTTATTTGCATTCCTATCTGCTGTCTTCTAATTTGATTTTCTTTAAGGATAAACATAACAGGTTCAAAGTCAATTCTTTTAATAACTGGAATTCTGCCAATGTGTCCATTGTAAAGTACTAGACATGCATAATATGCAACAATTTTCATTACATCTAATGACTCGAATGAGGGTTTTTACCATCGCAACTTTTCTAAGTCTGTTGAAATATTCATTTGTTTTGCCGGCATGCAATTTTTTTTTTTTTTTTTTTTTTTTGTTCAGGATTTGCCAAAACTCTGAAAGTAAGTTCAATTGCTTCTAGTAGACTGTTCTTATGGTGGATCTGTGGTTGTCAGCTTCAGCTCTTTTGTAGCCACACCATGAAATGTTACTTAACACATACTATGGCTGCTCATCACATGTTGCCCACACTGCCTGTAGCACATGCTACACATTTCCTGAGGTCTTTCTTATTGCCCTTCCATCATATGCGTGTATTTTATGAATTTGTCTCATAGTCTTCATTTACCAGTTTATGTTTTCCTATCTTCTAGTTTGTTTTTTTTTCCCCCATTTTTGTTCCTTTGTTAGTTTGATTTACCTTCCTTCCACTACAGCTTTTCAAATCGGGTGCATATGGTTGGCTTTCCTTTGTCTGTTTGTATGCATTTATTCACCATTACCATTCTATTTCCTATAACACGATATTTGTCTAATGACCGATGGAAGATCAATTTTATACCAGCAGATTGCATGCCTTCACTTAATCCCAGAATAACTTCCATCGTCCTAAGAGGGGAAAAAATAGGATATAATACTTGGTGCCTTTCTTTACAGAGAAAAAGATGGTGTAGCACCGTGACAAGATAATCAAGGGCAAGAGAGGGCAGAAATTTGATAGAATTTTGTGATGTTAACAACTTAATAATGAATAAGGTTGGAAGGTTATAATAAGTGTAGATAATCTACTTTCGTTAACTAAATGGTCAAAGTGTTATTGATTGGTTTTTTGTGTAGAAGAAATTTGGATTATGAGATCACAGATTTTATGGTTTTAAATATTGTATTAAATAGCTCATTTCCCCTTAATAGCAATATTTTAAAATGGAAGTAAGGAGAAAGATAATGAGCAGTTAAGTGATGGACCAGGGCAGAAAAGAACTTTAGAAAACTTTAGGTGGCGAGAAGGGAGAAAAGGCATATTTTTCAAAAGCACAAGGTAGAAATTTAGAATTTAGAAAAATTTAAAAGATAGGTTGGATGAAGCTATGACACAGTTAAAAGGGGGGGGTGAAAATAGCAAGATGTAAAATGAGAATGAGGGAGAGGATGACAGGCAGAGAAAGGGACGGCTACATTGAGAAGTTTTTTGAAGGAAAAAGTAGAAAGAGAGTTAAAGAGGTGAAAACAAACAGAGGAGACTTGTGAAAGAGAACAATTTTTAATATCTAGACGGGGATACAGGTGTTCAATTGAGACAAAAAAGAAAGAATGGAGTGATAAAATGGGGTACAAGGTTTATAAAGCGAAAAGAGAGAAGAGATAAATAGTATATGGAAATTAATGAAAAGTGTACGTAGTAAAGGAAAGCTAAAGAATAACAAAGTTGGACCTAGGAGATGGAGGAGACATTTCAAGTAATTATTGGGAGGAAATAAAATGGCAATATAAGTGAAAACATTAGGGGAATTGAAATATTATGTGAAGAAATTATATCATGCAAAATGAGGTAACAGATCACGCAATTAAAAGGTAATAATAATACTAGTGGAATACATGGCATACCAGGGAGTTGTGAAGAATGTGGTATGTGTATTAGGGAAGAAAATTACTGCTTGTAAAACTGTTGAATATGGACAATGGAAAGATTCCACCCGATTGGAAATTGGGGTGAGTGTGCCAATTTTCAAGGGAAAAGGAGATGTAAATAATCCAGAGAATTTCAGGGGCATTAGCCTGCCGTAGGCGATAAAGAAAGTATATACTGGGATCCTAGTAAAGGTTTTGCAGGATTGGGCAAAGAAAAAGGAATATAATCGGAATTCCAAGCAGGATTCAGGAGGGGGAGATCTACTCTAGATAATATTTTTTGTAATAACAACAATTATAAACAAATATTCAGCCAACAAAAGAGGTAGGGTATACATATTTTTATGTATTTAGAAAATGCCTTTGAATCTATTAACAGAGAAGTAATTTGAAACACGTTAAGGGAAAGGAGGAAAATACGAAGTTTATAGAGCTAATTTCAGAGGCTATATTTGAAAAATAAGTGCTGTGTTAAATATACGTAGAAAAAATTCACGGGGGAGGATACCAAATAACGTGAGGCTAAGACAAAGACGTAAATTAAGCCCAATTTTATTCAATATACTTCCATATGATATAATAAAGGAAACAGGGAAGGAAATTTTACATTGTTCAACAATTAATATGGAGATGTTCGAGAATTGCTCTTTGCAAATAACTTAGCAGCAATAACAATAACGATTAGAGGGTTAATTAGAGCAGTTGAAGTAACAGTGAGATATTGAAAAATGGAGGTTAAAAATAAATGAGAATAAGTTGAAAATCATTTTCTGTAAAAAGGGGGGGCATTAAACTTAAGGAAATGAGAAATGATAGCTGGAGGGTAATGACATTAAGGTAGAAAGAACATGGACTACTTGGGGCAAGGTTAAATAATAATGAAAGATGGACATAACAGAAAGTAATATAAACTAGGCAAGGGAAATCTAGCTATTAGTAGATAAGATTTTTTGTGAAGAACATTCCAAGTATTAATGAGGCGTGGTTGGAGAGAATTCATCTATGGTTGAATCGAAATTTATATATGGGGTTGAAGTCTGGGGACTGAGAAAGAGTGGAACCATATGGATTATATCCATAGAACATTTTTAAAGTGATTTTGGGACATTCGAAGCAGCCTTAGCTGAATTAGGAAGAGTTTATAGGAAAGGTATAGTAGTTAAACGTACATTGCAATATTGGTATAAGATAGAAACTAGGGAGGAAGAGAAGCAGACACAGTTAAAGATTGTTTACAGACTCAAGAGAAAATTAAATGGGGAAAAAGTTGGTTATGTCAAATAAAGAAAATTGTCCAAGTGATTGGAATAAGGGAGAGAGATAGACAGCATATAATTAATAGGCAAGTAATGTGGAATAAATTGAAATTAATGATAGATGGTATCGAAAAGCAGGAAATGTAGACTAAAGGAGAAGAGTTTCTTGAAATATTATGGGAGATTTAAGAGGGAATGGGAGCGGGAAAATTATATAGATGTTTGCAAAAAAAAAAAAAAAAAAAAAAAAAAAAAAAAAAAAAAAAGATGGGGGCAAGAGCGTGATTTGCTTTACAGAGGAATATTTTGATATTAAAAAAATTGGAATTGGTAACAAGGAGCTCTTGGAGAAAATTGGTAACTATGTAGGAAAAGTAAGGTGAAAAAAGTAATTAAAGCAAGGGAAGAATGTAATGATGGAAATAATGAAGGCAATAAGATGGGATGGGTGGGTAGAAGTAATATGTATTATAAACAATAACCATGGTGTTAGTTGTAAAGAATCCCAAAATAACAAAGTGCTCCAAGAACAGTGTATATATTGTAAAGTTTAATGTAACGGAAATACTTGGAGCGTTCTAAAAGCTTTCGGCCTGAATCAGAGATGTTATTAAGATGTCCAAATTACTATGATAATTGTTAAGTATCATTCTTTAGAAGGAGTGCCGTAAAGATTCAGATGCCAAAGTGTAGTCATGTGTTTATGACAATCATGTAAACAAACTACTGTTAACATTTTCTACAAAGTGGATAAAACAGAAACACTAGCTTTGATGAAGTACTTCGTTTAAAAAGATTTATACTCAACATAAATGCAAAGCATTTGTATTCCACATTAAAGAATTCTTCCCCTACTATTTGGATAGTTAAAAAGCGAACTGCTGAATTTAAGCGTGGTCGCACATTCATTCAAGATGATGAGCGCTCAGTGCATCCTAAAATTGCTACGACCGGCGAGATTGTGACAGATGAAGTTACGCGAGTTGGCTGACACTGTAAAGACTTAGATAGGCCGTGTCTACTACATTTTACATGAAGTTTGGGTATGAGGTAGCTTTCCGCTCGATGGATGCCGAGTTTGTTAACAATGGACCTAAACGCATTCAAATGACCAATTTGTTTAAATGCAATTCCATTGAGTTTCTCCGACGTTTCATAACAGTATATGAAACATGGATTCATCACTATAGGCCAGAGATGAAGGGACAGTTCAAAAAGTGGGTGGCAACAGGTGAAAGTGCATCAAAGAAAGCAAAAACGGTTCCATCTGCAGGAAAAGTCATGACAGTGCTTTTATGTGATTCTCATGGTATGGGGCTCGTGGGCTGCCTGCAGAAGGGTAGAACCACCACCGGAGAGTATTACGCTTCACTAATGGATCAACTGAAGGATGGTATTCAGGCTAAAAGTTCACATCTTGCAATAAAGAAGTTTTTCTTTCATCACGATAATGCGCCATCACACGTTTGGGTTTTTTCTGCAAAACTGCATGACCTTCGTTTCCAAGTGCTTCCACATTCACCATATTCGTAGATTTGGCTCCCAGTAATTGCGTTTTGCTCCCAATCCTGAGGAAATGACACGGTTGACGAAGATTCACATCAAATGATGTAAGTTGAAGCTGAGACAGACGCTAATTTTTCACAGTAGGACAAATATTATTTTACTAAGGGTATTAAAAAGTTGGAAAATCATTTGACTAAATGTGTTGATTTGCAAGATGACTATGTTGAGAAATAAAAAAAAATCTCTTAAATCATGTGTTTTCTTAGTCAGACCGAGACATTTTAGAGCAACCCTTGCATGTAGAAATAAAGTTATTATTATTATTATTATTATTATTATTATTATTATTATTATTATTATTATTATTATTATTATATTTTCTTCTTATTTTCAACATCTAATCAGAAAATATAACCAACTAATTTTCATATATTTTCAGCGTAATTTCGTACATATTACTCAAGATATAAAATAATTAATTTTATCAAGTAAAAAAACGTGAACATTTTATTTTTAAAAAGTGCAGCATATTTTTCAAGCATGGTAAAAGTTTCTGCTCCAACAGCAATTTTTTTGCAAAAATTTGGGCAAAAATTTACCCCTCAGTGTTAATGAAGACCAAAAGGTATTTATCTGTGTAATACTTCGTTTGGGTAATGAAGACCAATTCACTTCTTCAAAAATGCACTTGAGGTTCAAAAAGAAGTACAATAGGCACAACAAGCAAAAGCAAAATTTGAACAAATTTCTGAATCACTTTCCATAGATGAAAATTCAAATGTCATCTGAATTACATTTTTAAAGTCGGGATTTGTGCAAACGGCTGACTGCTAGGAATACAGAAGCATTGGGAACTAGATGTCTATTTCTTTAGATACTTCAAATTAGGTATAGTCCAGAAGGTAACAAGACAACTTAAGTTGATATTCCCTAACTTAAATTGAGAAGTCAAGTGTTTGTAATGATAATGCTCTCTGTTATTCATAACCACTTGTCTGCTCCAATGTATCTCCCTGTGCTTCAGTATCCCTGGCAGTCAGCCGATATGGATTTCCATACAAGTTTCCGACTTCAAAAATGTAATTCAGAAGATTGTTAAGATGTTGTTTTGGCGTATTCCGCTTATTCAGGCTGTTTATGTATTTTGTAGAGGATCCCATTTACAATTTTTAAGAAGCGCATTAGCCAAGTATTATGTTACACAGATGAATGCTCTTATGCTGTTCATCACTACTGTGAAATCGTTGTACAAATTGTTAACCAAAAATTCCTGTAGGAGCCGAAACCGTTTCCTTGTGAGACAATTAAAGCTGTGCTAATGATCAATATGACAATATCTCTCAACATCAAATTGTATTAATATTTATATTTAGTCAAAATTAGAAATCTGCAATGTCGAATATCCTGCACATTAGAATAAATAAATAGTAAAAATTAAAAATAAAATAACTCTTGGAACAATTTAACTGAAATAACCAGAACTAGAGAAGCAGAAATATATGAAACACTTAGTCACATAGTTTTTGTTATATTTGGAACAACTCATGTTCTTATTCAAAGGCAGAAGATAGTGAAGATGGTGAAAATAAATATTGAATCTCGAAGGTAACATAATACGTGGAAACCGATTAAACAAGTTGCAAAAGCATGAGAAAGCGGAGTAGAATATAAATTAACAGCATCACTTTTACTTTATATTTGTTCTTGGGTTGCTGGTATGCACTAACGGAGTGAAATTAGGTGGACGAAGTAAACTGCGAATCGAAGCCAAGTGAGGCTACAACCAGCTGGCACTCTTGCCAACGCCATACATATAAAGCCTGTGAGCTAATTATGTAATGCCATTCGTTGCACAGTTCCATTTTATCCAGAGAATTTAAAAAAAAACCTAATTTGCTACCTGTTGTACATATGTTTTCTTGTAAGCTTTGCAAAGCATTTTGCGTTTTATATTGCGATGCTCTCCCACTGTAAGGATATCGATAGTGTTTTTAATTTCAACACTTATTCATGGGTTATCCACTCATGGTTCTTGAAAGTTTACTCAGAGATAGATGACAGCAATATATTTTGTATAAAGTTCGTACACCAACATGTTTAATTCTTAGGAATACATAAATTATTTGAGATATCAACATTGAAATTTCCACAAGGTACTAGTTTTACACTGGTAGAGCAGCGTGTGATAAACTTTGAGATACATTTGCTTTAACAGTGCAAGAGCTGGAAATATCGCCGTTAAGCTGATTTTTATTTCATTGAGACAGTTATGCTTCACAATTTTATTTTAATTCCTGTTTTCTCATTAGATGTTCTCATCAATGTAACATACAATTTCAAAATTCTCCTAGCCGAGCTCTACCCTAATATTATATTTTTCGTTCTATAGCTCAAAGAGTATATTGGACATTTATATATGAATCTGAAGTACTTCACCGACATTTACCGATTTGATCTTTCCTTTTCCTCTTCTCCTTTCCTCAACAAGTGCACTAGTCACTATTTGTTAAAATCTTACTGGCCCAAACTGCTTGAAACGGGTATGGATCGTGTCAGTTATGTGATGTTATTCATCTCTTGTTATATACTCCTGGCCTTCACTTCAAGCTTGGTTAGGTTCTGAATCTCGGGGAGGGTAGTTCATTGGGCAGTGGCTTCATCAGGCGGGAGTGACCATTGCGGGGTTCACAAAGAGCTTTTACGGTATACACTGAAATATTTTTCTTTGTTTCCTAGGACATTCGGCATTGAAAATTTTTGCATGCATTTTCCTATTTAAAAGCACTATCAGATTCTTATTATTATATTTGTAATAATAAAGACTTGAAATTATTTGGAAATTGACAATGTGTTGAAAGATTGTAATTATGACTTATTTGAAATGGTACAATATTAAATATTTTTAGTTTTACTTTGATTTGCTTATATTGTCTCAAATGAAATAATTCTCTTGAATATCGTCATAGTATTATTTTAATTTTGACATAAATCAAAGTTAAATTTGAAACATTTTTTGCTCGCATTCAAAAGGCACTTTTCTTTTCCAAACTGAAATCCTAAGGATTATTTTTCAGCTCGTTTCCAAACGCAAAATTGTAGCTTTGTCATTAACAGAATGCCAAATTAAACTTGTTCAAAAATGCAAAAGTTGCAGTAGCGTAATGCTATTAAAATGCTTATAATCTCTGTGTTTATAAAAATGGCTTTTTTGTACCCTGAACTTAATCAAGATATCTAAATTACACTCCAGTTATGTGCATATCGTGGCGCGAATTGCGTGATTTAAAAGGGTGATTTGTGTTGTTCCTTGTGTGTCCATTCATATTTTGCTGAAATAGGCAACAGGGTAATTGCCATGGAATATAAATGCTCTGAAACTACAAGTGAATTCAAAATGGGAAAGCAGAAGGAGAAACATTTTAGGGTATACTTCCTGCCACTAACGAACTTTTTAGTAAAATCCTTATTATTGGCAAAGCTTTGAGTTTTTTCTATTTTCGATTGGCCATTAGGTATTACATTAAAGTAATTTATTTTCTTACCATATTTTTAACAAAAGAGCTGCTTGACATTTGCAATATACATGAATTTTGTTGTTTCGTTGAGAAAAAAATTCACATGTCGCCGGAGCTTATACCTGATTTTGAGCTGGTTACTTTTTGTCTCTTTGTTACATCATAGCTCTAAGGTTTTTGTAAGTCTAAATGCTGGGAAATTTATGTCACCATTTATTAAGTTCTTGCGGTCCTGACTTTAATGAAGAGTGAATTTTCTTGTCTTTTTGTTAATAATATTATATTATTACAAATGTGACACGTTCTCGATCTTTGTAATGTCTCCATCGCCTTGAGCGAGGTTGGAAAGTGAGGTGGGAGCGGAAAGAGGAAAGGAACAAAGGAACGGTTTAGTATAAAAGTATCGTCATAAATGAATGCGGTATCTAACGCTATTTGTTGCCGGATTTTGTAGTTTAAACTTTATTGTTGCCAATTTCTAAGTAATTTGTTCTAGAATGTTTGGAAAAAATCAAGCAGAATCACATAATTCTGAAACTGTCATTTTTCAATAATTACAGTTATATACTTTCAATACATTTATTGCGTTTAATTGATAATATACTTAAAATAAGAAATAAGCGACCAGGATTTAAATCTGCACCCTATAGGGTAATGTACAACTGGTATTGTGTCATCACCATAAAATATTTTTTTTCCAATGCACTCAGTTTTATATTTCAAAAGCACACGGCCATTCTTACTAGAATTGTGCTATCATGTGCTAATTTTTCTTTTATTCTTAAAAGAAAAATCATCTTTATCGTTTTATTTGATATAATGAATAAATTAAAATAGATTTACCAGTAAACACGATGCAAGATTACACTAAACGACCACACCAAAAGAACAATTCATTCGCAGTGGAAAAATTTTAGCCAGCAGCTTTTAAGATTGTAGTATTAATGTTGAAATATAAATATATTCAACACAATGGATATAATTTGAGGTTATTAGCAAATTTACTACGAACGTGTAAAAAGGACGCAGTTCAGCATAAATACGAATAAAAAAAGTTCTACTAATGTGAGCCTTCTGATTTAACATCGGAAGGAAGACCTAATACGAGAATTGGAAAAATCAGTTGTAAACAAACAGTACAGTAAGATTGATCTCTGTCGCTGATGATGATGATGATGATGATGATGATGATGAAGGTAACATCGAAATAATATATTGACGCTGAAAAAACTGTAAATCAAAACTAATTTTTAATTACTTCTCAGATAATCTTATTTTCCTATGAGTAAGAATCAATCTATTTATGTACACGAAAAACGGCGCATTTAAATTTCGCTGCGAGAAAGGGTGCTTAAGAAAAAAAAATTATATTTTAATATGGATCCCTAAAATTTCAGATAGTAACATAACATAAGGTAACTTTTTTAAAAGTATTACTCTCCAGAGTACATGAACTATTCAGAAATTAACAATTATGTTAGTTTAGGTGCTTCTTAAAGACACATGATTTATTTTATCTATCTTTATTTCAAAGAAAAACCACAATAATTAGATAAACTCAATGCAAGGCTCAAATTTAAAATCTAGAAAATTACATTTAAAGGTGATTTTGATCTGTCTCTTGCGCAATCAAGATTAATTAAAAAGCGCATTTTTAATAAGGGTTTCCATAATATTATTATCCTCTCTATAGAGTGGGGAAAAATATATAAAACCTTTAATAGTAGAAAGATAGTCGAAAAATATACACCTCGAGAATAGGAACAAATTGTCTCGGACGCTGCGTTGTAATGCTGCAGTCGTTAACTAAGCGACAAACGTGTTTATCAAGAGGACAAAAAACATAATTGCATACCTTAAACAAATAATTTATTGTGTCAAATACAAGTTATAAAGGTAATTAATTGAAGTTATAATGCAATAGTTATTTATAAAATTTACCACTACAGCTCTCAAAACGTTATAATACCTTCACGAAAACCCGGACGGCCACGCGTGGCCGAGGTCATTATGGCGCGGACTCGTGAGCGGGAGGTCTGGGGTTCGAATCCCCCCAGGACCATTGTACCTGACTGGGTTTTTTTCAGGTTTTCCTCAGTCCCCATAACTGGTAGATGCCGGGGAGACACCCTAAACTTAGGCCTAGAACGCTTCTTTCCTTAAAAAAAAATCCTTTCCCAATATATCATTTCATCTCATGTATTGTCAGTGTCCACCGCCTGTGGTGCCTCAGTAGTAAAAACGGGCGTTAAACACTATTCAAAAAAAAAAAAAAAAAAAAAAAGACCCGTACATTGAGTAATAGTGCATGACTTGTTAGGTTGAGATACAGCCTGCTTAAGACTGCGCCTCTGCCAATGGTGACCGATTATGAATACATGTTACATCGAAACCTCTCTTTGACTTTGATTCATATCGATGCCTGTAGTTCCATACTGAAGCATCCGAGTCCCTTATTTCACACTCTAAAAATACTTTATACGAAGCTTCCTTTCCACTCGAAAAATATTGAACATTTTTATTTGCACATCCTATATGTTTAACCCAGTACCTATGTTGTACACTCAGCAGGATTTGTTAGAGGGATACGTAAAAGTTTATGTGAGAAAGGACCCCAATATGACAGTTTCTTATCAAATTGCTGCATCATTCATCATGAGAATTTTTGTGCCAAACCAACAATATTTGAAAGTTGTTTCAAAACAATGGAAAATATCAGAACCAATGTTCTTTTTCATAGGCAGTTCCAAGAGTTTCTAAAGATAACAAATCTGACTACAGCAATACCACACATTACAGAAATGTTTGATGATTGAGTAGAGGCCACATGTTATAGACACGTTTGTTAATCCTCGTAATGAAATACAGCGTTTAATGAAAAAACACGAATGGCAGGTCCTAGAACTAAAGTACCATGTGTGGAATGTGATTTAACAATTTTGTCAAAAAAATTCTGCGTCTCACTGTTTAAGATTACAGTATACAAAGAAAAAACAAACAAAATTGTAAATTTGAACAACCACATGAGGATATTTATGGATTAAACATGAATGAAGTTTACCACATAAAATAACAATTTATATCGGTTTTGGCACTAAAGTCACCTACTTTAATTGAGAAATATAAAGGAAAACATCTGATGACTTTATGAAAGGATTCAATAGTCGATTTGGAAACCTGAAGTCTATGGAAAAAGAATGGAGACTCTTCAACAACCCCTTTAGTTTTAAAATATTAGAGGCTCCTTTCCTTCACAATTGGAAAAAAATAAATTTGCAGAATAATACCATCACTTTGAGCTATGTAAAATTAAGATTAGATTTTCATGCCTCTCTCTGCCTGATCAGAAACTATTTCGATGGCTAGGCCTGCCAGCCACTGAACAGTCGTGTTC
The DNA here is from genome assembly GCA_030762175.1 of Metallyticus violacea. Classification (NCBI taxonomy): domain Eukaryota; kingdom Metazoa; phylum Arthropoda; class Insecta; order Mantodea; family Metallyticidae; genus Metallyticus; species Metallyticus violacea. Next base: position 213,002,139 of record CM060846.1, on the reverse strand, counting down.
AAGTTCAGATTTATAGTGAATGGTTATTTTATTATTATTATTATTATTATTATTATTATTATTATTATTATTATTATTATTATTTTCCCGGCAGATGGGCAATAATAAAACGGTTTCACATACAAGTGTAAATAATAAAATTCTAGTTTCAATATTGCGCTTATTAAATTATTCAATTATATTGTTCAATTACTGAACCGGGTTTAAAGAACTGTTTGCGCAGAAAAGGCGCTAAACAAAAGGGTTTTTTTATATAAACTGTCTGTTTTTCTGTTTGATTTATCATTGAATTTCTTTGATTCTGTGTTCCAGAATAAATTATAGAACCATAAAATATACTTAAATGTTTAACAATGAGCAAATAATTTTGTTAAATTTTGTTGAAATACCTTGATTGCAACGAAATGTATGATTAAGTTTTTAAAGAACGCCACTCATATATTTGTGTTTCCTCATAGTGAGCAAGCAATAAGAGATCTAGGCGATAAATGACCTTGCCATAATAATTGAGTACTTACTGCTTTTGAGGTAAACAAATACATTTTAAACTTTTTATTATTATTTTAATTATTTTGATTGTAAAGTTGGATAGATTTTTAAGTATAAATACAAAAATAACTAAACTCAAACATTCTTTTGGAGCTACATAGCTCACACCTACAGGAAAATTCCAGAAATCAACAGTATTAAGCTTTTACAAAGTGAGGCTAGTCTGGGTACTCATGTATGGGTTGGAATGTTAGACACATACCAAAAGACATGATGAAAGATTAGCTGGCGAATACATTCTAAGCTGTACTTTTATTTGCAGGGACAACTCATAAGTACTCATAAAACATTCAGTTATACACAACAATGAAACCACGAATAGGCAGGACTTACACGTACCAGGTGACCAGTTGCAGGCACTCCCAAAAGGGTTTATTACAATGATATTTAAGTCCTTTTCATCATCTATAAAAGAACTATATATTAATAAGAATAAGTTCAGGTTAGCATTAAAAGAATACCCTATCACTCACGCCTTCTATATACAGGAGAATTTCATAAAATCAAAATTTAAGTGTATTAATATTTCTTCATTGCAATAACTGGTTTTTCTAAATGTATAAATTGCAAAAACTATTGAGTTGCCTTTTGTAAATATTCTTGATATGAATAATATAAGTTATCTTTAATGTTATTTTTTCTAAAATAACATTTTAATGTAAACTGTGTAAAAATGGCCATGTCTGACAAACTTTACACTAGAGTTCAATTTTTGTAAAAATAAAGAGTGTGACAATTTCATCAATGGACATAATTTATGTAGTTTCTGATGAAATGTACTTCCTAGACTTAAGAATAACTCTTTTATACCCACAGATTGAAGCCATATGTTATGGTAGGAAGCATCAAAAATATAATTTATGAGGGTAATAGTAAGTTATAAATTAACGGGTCTTAACTAGAGCCCTGCCTTTACTCTTCGAGAAGTTGTAAGCCATCTGCAACAGTGTAACTGTGCATGGATTATTGCTTGGCGGCAACCCACATATCTCTCCTGCAGGTAGCTGAGGGGAGGTATCTTTAATTTAGCTTGAACCGTTTTGACTCGCAATGCTGTCCGTTTAAAGCGAAAGTTCCATGATGAACACTAAACATGTGTATTCAGAGTGACCAAAGGCAGGACTTTATCCATAAGATAAACTAATGTATAAGATATAAACTAGGAATAATAGAGATAAATGAAAAAACAGACTAAATTAACAGAAATTGTTAATTAATATCCAAAATATGGCTGACAATAGGATCCCAAGGAAATTATTAAATAATAAACCAAAAAAAAAAAGATTACATAAACGACAATTAAAACTGCAGGGAACAGCATAATATTCAAACAAATCTCTTAACAGAAACAGATTATTTATCCTAAATAATGTAGCCTGTGCTGATATATTTTCCATAGGTATCTCCTGTCCAAATAATTAGCAAATCCTTCTTCACAGACAGAAAAAAGTAGAGCTGGCGTATTTAGTTTTAGAGCTCTTTCAGTATTAGCACGCGCTATAGTTTTCTGTTACTTATCATGAAACAGAGATAGTAATGATGATGAATTCATAATTCTGAAATATCATTGCACGAACATAACTATAACGAGTTAATTTATAACCGCACGATACAGATCTAGCCTAGCTCTACGCCTGAGCTCTCTGGTGAAATCTGGCCATCTGCTGTGACTAGCTGGCGTCAAAGGCGTTAAAGTATTATAAAATAAAAACATAAAAAGTAATTAACATAGCCCTGGTGTCTGCTTGCTAATGCATCAAAATCAAGGATAGGAGAAACTATAAAGAAAAGACAACAATGCTTAATTAAAGCCGCCCTACTAGTTAATGCATTTCACTATCTTTGTGAAGATAAATTTAACAAATATCTATGCTGGAAGCTTGTGGGTGGAAAATAAAACGGCAAAAAAATGACAGGCACATTGCCGAAGTTGTAGTCTGCGATCTGCAGGAAGCAGCATGTTATTTATACCGCGTACGTTGCCAGGGGCTCAATATTTTGTAAAGTTATTTAAAAACAATTAATTTCAAAGCCTAAAATTTATTTCCATTTAGAAGCCATTAAGTAGGAAAACACAGTGAGATGTTCGCCTTCACCTGTAGCAGATTCCGGAGGCACCTGTTAGTTCCGTCTTCTTCACTTGAAAGCATCACTCAAGTTGCTAAAGATACGGAGCTAATCACAATTACTACACATTTCCCACGTCTTGCTTAATACTACCATGTCTTATCAAATCTTCACCCCAAATTTCACGTAACGGCCATGGGGCTTTTCATCCTAAAGCGGGATAGTAGACCGTGCGCTAAAGATGGAGAAGGGGAATAAATGAAAGAGACACTCCGCTCCTGTTTATCTGCTTCTCTCAGCTGTTTCTGTACAGTCTCTTCAGAAAGGTGCAAATATTGGTAGAAACTAAAATAAATTCCTAATAGTAGACAGCTTACCTTAGTAGAGTAGAATGAAATATGCACGAAATGAACCTCATGGTTAGCTTAGTAAGACAATCTTTAAAAAATATTATGCGCAATAATATATATATATATATATATATATATATAATTATTAAGTAGAATAACTTCGTCTTGTGTGATATAATAAAATAGAACAATCATTAAAACCAAATATGTGAATTGTTGTACAATTAAATGAATCGCTGCTAAAATTACTACACGTTTAAAAAGTAATCTTTACTGATAGCACTAAAACTGCACGAACCTTGATGAAATTTAATTGAACATTATTTTGTATTGGCGCTAACTTCATTCAAGTAAATACTCTTTTAGTTTCGAGGGGCTTATTGCCTTTTCAGTTTCATAACTTCATTTGTCAATATACAGTTGCTGCAGTTACATTCATAACCCCGAGATGTGTTTATTTGTGGCACAGAGTCATTATTGAACACTTTTTTCCCTTTGAAGCCACAGTGAAGTTTTATGAGTTGAGCTCAACTGCGTACTGGGGAATTGCAGTCGCCACAGCAAACGGAAAAATGCTCTGCGTTTTAAGTTAGCGTTTTTTACTTTAGTGTTTATATTTTAAGTGAAAGCATAAAATGATAGTGTATTTAAAACAGATGATAATATTAAGTACTAACTTCTGTTATAAGAGACAGTGAAAATGATGTCTCTCAGTAGCAAAACATTCCCGTCATCGTACGCAGGAAATGTCTGTATTTCATGTAATTCTTCTTCTGTAAGAACACGGCGGTTCTTGTCATTGAGAGAGCCTGTCTCTCGTTACGTTTTAACACAGTTTCTATACCTGCAACAAGATTGTCAGTATATTTTCTTCCTAATCGGCCTACCATTTCTCTGCAAGAGTCCGTTTTATCAACGTATCATACATAAAAACCCCTTCTCTTCAAGACTACTTGCTCAGTTGTATAACTAACGAAGAATAATTAGTACACAATTGACGCAAAATGATAGAGCCGAAAAACGCGAATTCACAACCAATCGCTGACAAAGCCTCCCCGAAACGAATTTCAAGCTGCTACCAGCACGTGTATCGTACCTTGACGACTGGCTTCTACCATTACGCAACCGCGCTCAGCTGGCCCATAACTCAAGTAAGCTCATTATATGTTTCAAAGAACGTTTTTCATTTGTTTTACAGAACAAGTCATTATTGTCTCTGAAAGAAGTAAACGTTCCGCTATTGTTTTTTTGATATACTTGGGTTTAATTTACTCGGTCCAAGAGGAAAATAGTTGACATAATCATTCATTGCACAGAAACTCGTTTTTAAGAATATTTCCATGGATTACGAAAATTCTTTTGTATATTATATATTGCACAAGGAAATCGGTGGTAAAAATAGAATTAATTCTTTTAAAGCACGCAAACTTACATGAACGGGTGTCTTCATGATAACAGTAATAGTAATAATAAAGAATATGTTAATGTTGCATAACAATTAGGCTGTCCCACTTTAAAAATGTACACACACACTAACGAGATTTTCAAATCACAAATCATAACAAACCCTATATTTTTATAAACAAAACTTAGAATATTTTAATGTTAAAACTTATATTACAATTGGACTGCCCAACTTTAAAAATGTCCACACACACAAAAACCAGATTTTCAAATTACAAATCGTGAAGAAACCAGATGTTTTAAACATTGTATGAATAAAACAAACCTTACAATGTTATGAAGTTCTAAATGGTATAATATGTTTCTAATTATTAATTTAAAATAGAATTGAATGGCCAAATAACTGTGTCTAAATATTCAAGTTTTATATATCCTCGGTTTTAATGAAGATAGCTGAATTTTTAAAAATACCCTCCTCGCTTCTACAATAATGTGTGTTCCTTTTATGTTAAATTTTTATCTCTTATTTTAAAGTAGACGATTGTCGGTTCGTACTTTGCCCGTTTCTCTTGTTGATATCTTCCTTTGGTTGGTGGGGTGCAAAGTAACTGTGGCGTCCTGTAAGATAACGTCAATCTTTTTTTTTCCACCTTCGTCAGTAATACATGTAACCTGCTCAAGCACCTCATAATAGCCCTTGCCAGAAAAGGCAGCTGAAGTTTTAAAATAAAGCACGAATTCATATATTCATCAACATTCATAAAATTAAAGATAACCCTGTTCAACATTTAGCCCATGTTGGTTTCGAGATGGTAGGAACTATTAAACTAAATAAGCAAACTTTTGTTTTATTGAATTAGACTATTCCTTAATATGAGCAGCTAATACGAACTGAACTTCCTTCAGACCTTGAACAGTCGTAAATACCTACACTGGATTCATTTATAAGATAACAATGCACTGAGATTTTAAAATCCTTCAATTCTGAAAGAAGCATTTTTACATTTTGGTTATATGCACTTATATCCGTAATCTTTCCTTTTGGAAATATTAAATAAATGTTGCAAATCTAACCACTTTTTTTTATCTTCGGTAGAAATGATTTACGTTTTTAATTCTATGTCTTTATAAGAAATTTCATTGTAAAAACATTTTATTGTTAAACTTCTTTAAATATTTTGTACCTAGAAAAAGCAAAGTTTACGGCTTTGTATGTGTCAATTTTACTTATTTAGTGAAAAATATAGTGCTTTTTATAAAACATAAATACATAGCGTGAAACTCTGTATAACAATGTGCGAAAAGTTAAAGGCAAGGGCTATTTACGTATGAATTCAATTTATAAGCTGTGACTTAATGAAATATCAATCATAAACTTTTGTTGTACTGCATATTGGTATAAATCTGTAATTTTATACCACAATTCAGAATAGCTTTTCCTGAAACAAAGCTGGATAGAAGATTTGGTAACTCCGAGTTCTTGGAAATAAGTTCAAAAATATTAAATTGTAAGTGGGTACTACAAATACATATTAAGAATGGCTACGAGTACTAAACGATTTAATTAATTCCGAATGTTTCATAATCCTGAAATTTTTATCAGTGTAATTTTAGGAAATCTAAGAACTTCAAGCATAAATATAATAATTAATGAACTTTGTGGCTTTTAATTAGGAAAGTTACATACTAGCAATTATTTTCTTAGGCAGTGAATGTGATAGTTGTTTAGATTTTGATTGGTATGTAGATTGTTATTACCTTTTCATGAAACAAAAATAAATCTACTGTAATAGGTTTTCGCTTCTTTCTCATAATGAGGCTTAATAAACCACCACATGTTTCTCCAACGCCACAGTGTACATATATTGAACTATTAATTGCATATATGAATTTGAATTATGTTAAATACTATAATCCAGTCTAGAATATTTCCGAAAACTCGGATTTTACCGAGTTCTCTACACACTATCTGGAGGAAGCTAATATCAAGTTGGTTTGACAACTATCGTAACCAGAATCTTTTTATTATTTAGTTTTATCTTATCAAACGTTTGGAAATAATATATCATAATATACATGAAACCTTAAGAGTTTCATTGTAAAATACAAATATATGACTTTTGTATCATTACAAATCATGACATTAGTGTTTTTGCTAAGTTTTCCAAACAAACCAAATAGATCTCATTTGACATCTAGACATGAAACTAGAGACAATTGTTGCTGAAGGCTCTTTGGCGGTGTGGACTGTACTTTGCTACCATCCCGGAGACTGGATGGGACAAATATTGAATAATGCCGCTTCTTCACGCTGAATTTTAGCCCCACAGATATTTCTCCCTTTGGGTTGCTCGCGAAAAGAAGAAAAAATAGCGCCATCATCTTTTCAACTCGCATTATCATGGATGTCACTCCCGATATATACCATATTATACTCTCTCCCGGTTTTTCACCGGCTTTAAACCAAGGAAGGACGGTCTTTTAGGGTGTAGATCCCCAGGTTGCAGAGACATTGCTACCACCTTGTTTTTCATTGGTTTAAAACTGCTGTGCGCTGCAGCTGGGGCAGTCGGTGATGTGATGGGGTGCTTGCGACCATTATATGGCCGTACCCCGATATGTGACTGTAAACTGGGAGCCGGCGTGCGCACTTGAGACGGTCTTGCTGCAAAAATCTTACACGCTCTTAAGAAAATCTAAAAGTGTAACGAAATCTTAAATTCATCCTCGGTCCGTTTCTGAAGGTTCCGCCACATGTATTATCACAATAGACGCTCATTTTGATTTTTCTTCCCTCGGGACGGCACAGGGAAGTTGCCAGGCTTCCGTCCGCGTCTTTTTGTGTAAACAATATAGACTTACGGTGGGTCGGGGTTTGATGGGATCAGCTTTGCCTCCAAATGAAATCTTTTAGATACATATGGCAAATGTCAAAGCGGATAAGAAAAGAAAACCTTCCAGTTCAGTTGCTTTCTTTACAAATTTAACATTTTATTATTCTGTAGTCTTGTTGTTTGCCTAGGGTAAAAAATTATAGATATAACATTAACTTTATGCACTTGGTTTGCTTTTGATGAAATCATCTTGTATAACTTAAATTATTTCGAGTTCGATCCACAACTGGATCATTTTGGCTGGATAAAGTTATCTCCGGAGTCCCTATAAACGTTTTAATAGCTTTAAAATGAATTAAAGCCGGAACTCCCCAAAGTTATCACACCTTTGTGTGATGTACTTTGTTTTAAAACGGACAGGACTGGATCCGGTTTCCACCAGATAAAGTCGTCATCGATTGTCATTCGTTTGAACACTTGAAAAGGGTTTATCTTTCACAGTAGTTTGAATGGAACACCTAAGACAGCGTATCGCTCTAAGTAGCTTTGATGGATATATATACACCTTAAAATGCAGTAAAGTTTGCACAATATTTATATAATTTACCTGATGGACGAAATGAAGGTAGAATAAAACATGTTTCTATAGAGCACATTAGGTACTAATTTGAGAAATGTTTTATTTTTAAACACTATAAACAGATTTTGAACATCTTTATCAGATTGAAAACTCGTTTGTACTGCACATTCGCCATAAGCAACGAAATGGTACATCACATTAGTCTTCATCGCCACGGGTGGCCGAGGTCGTTAAGGCGCGGATTCATGATCGGGAGGCTTGGGGTTCGAATCCCTCCAGGACCGTCCTCCTTGACTGAGGTTTTCCTCAATCCTCATAAATTGCAAATGCCGGGGAGGTACCCTAAAATTAGGCCTGGAACATTTCTTTTCCCTCCAAAAAATTAAAAAAACTTTCCTAATATATCATTTCGTTTCATGAATCATCAGAGTCCGCCGCCTGTAGTGCCTCAGTAGTAAAAACGGGCGTTAAACACTACTAAAAAAAATAGTCTTAAATATATAGTTACACTATGTTTTAAATGTTAGGACGTTTAGCACTTAGGCTGCTTTTCCACAATTAATAGAGCATACTGAATTAATAAAGACGATATGGAAAAGAAATAAAATATCCAGAGATCATCAAGAATCCTTACACTAGCATTAAACTTCTCACCAAAAGTTTATAATTAGCCCAAAGTGAACTTTAAAACTGCTTACCATTTGCAAATGCCTTCAGCAAACGAGTAGGAGTCCTTAACTAGGATTCACAACGATATCGTAAAATTAATTGTTATATTACTACTGGTATTGCTATGGCCTATACTATGGCCTATATAGGCTATATACTATGGCCTATTATTAACATAATTGTTTATTGATTCTTGATAGCGTAATATCATATAATATGTTGAAAATATGCGGAATATCTAACACTAGGTTATTTATTATCAAATAACACAGTCTCAATATAATGCGCTTAAAATATTTCAACACTAAATGAAATTTCGAACGGAAATAGCAACATGTTTTCATACAGACATATACAATATATAAAAATAGGTCACTGGACTACCGGAACCATAAGTACAACATAAGTATTAGCGGTCATATTAATATAAATAACGTTATGATCGACGGATTAGAATACAGAGAGCGGAAAAAAATATGTATTGACAGTTAGGAAGGGTGTCAACAAAATAGGAACATCAGGAATAGGAACAAGTGGTCCGAACGCTTCGTTGTGGTGATGCCAGCGTTAACCCCAAAGTTAAATGTTTATGGATAGTCAGGAAAATTGAATACACTTTAAATTGAAGTAAAATTCATTAATTAACGTCAGATATAGAATATTAATTCAGGGAATAATATTAATTCAAGTTAATAGTACAGTAATCATTCATGAAGCTTATCTGCTGTAGTGTTCAAAACACCTTTCCACTTTCACGAAGACATATACATTGACGGTAAGTGAATTACGGTTACACTGACATGCACTGCGCTACCGTAATTGACATGGATTTACACTGGTCTACTTATGAACGCACGTCACATCGCAACGTAGCAATATCTGCAGTTCCATGCTAAAGCGTTTGAGACCATTTTTTTCCACTCTGAAAATACTAGTATTAAGTCCTCTTTCTACTCGTGAATTCTTTGTGCATATTATTTTCCGCATGCTCGCTCTAGTCTTGATGCTCTCAAAACTACTTTTATGTTTATTTCTTGAATATACTCGTTATATCGTTCATAAGTGACTTAAAAATTGCAAGTTTATTTTTCATGCTGTTGTTGAAAATGTTATTTTAAAATGTTCTCACAATATTTTATTTTTACGGGTATTGCATTGCCTAACTTTATAGCAATCCTTTTAAATAGCCTTTAAAAATGGAGCCATCATATTACATTGGGAATAAACTTTTTTTTTAAAACTGTCTTAGCTGAATATTTTCCAGTTAAATATCTCACTTCGAAAGCATTATGTGTGCGTGAGATATACTGCGTTCAAGATTGGACTAAATGGTTGTTCGCAAATCAGGCTAAAGTAACACAAATAAAGCATGAGGAATTTTCTATAGTATACTAAAAGCTAAACGTAAGTTTTTGCTTTATATTAATGATTATAACAGTAATAATCACAAAATTGCAAAACAGACAAAATTATTTATAACTTTGTGTGTATAAGAAGACTAAATAGTCCCTAACGTTAGGGATTGTAGAGGGTTATTTGCGACCTAGGGTAGCAAATTTAAACAGATTTTACTTATGAAAAACCATGCATCCATCAGCGGTGGCTATGTAGTGGACTTAAGAATGAGCTATCGCTCTGCATTGCAGTTTTTACTGCAGCAAGCTGGCTGAAGCAGTCCATTTTATTCCACTCCTGGCCGGCTTTACAGGAAGCGTCCAGAGTTGGTGGTCTTCTGCTTCCAAGGGCCGTTTTCACTAACTCAAATAAACAGAAAGGTATCTGTGATTCATCAGATAATTTAACACGAATATCACTGTTAAGAGATGGAATATATTTCCGATTCTCTGTCTATCCTTTAAAAAATAGCAAGTTAAAGCAGTTGTATATCTTGAAGTTTTGTTCTGATTCAGCCAGATCGCCGCGATTTTAGGTTCAAATCCCAGAAGTTTATAATGTCACAATTGTACTTGAGATCCCTAATTTCAATTAAATTGCTCTCTGTGTTGCTCAATTGGAGCCAGAATCAAGGACATTGATCCTCCAAATCATCTCTTGGGCACTGGTGGTGGCTCTTCGTGGATTTTCCTGTTTCTTGCCCTCTGGAATAAGTCATATTCTTGTCTCATGGTTTTAGGCACACGAGTCGCTTTATTGTGTATGGTAAAACGGCGCCTATTACCTTGCTGGATATTATCAAATAAAAATATTTTGCATCCGAAGGGGCAGTAATGTACACTTCCCCAGAATGGTTCGTTGTCATTTTAAGGGGCGGCAGGCTTGTGGCAAGTATTGTTCTTACTGTCGAAGTTAAATTCGCTTCCGTAGGTTTAAGTGAGGCCCTACTGTGAATTTCTAAACTTGCTACCCATATATGCCTGAAAATGGCGATACAAGGAAAATTGCAAATGTTTCTCGAAAAAAATGGAAAATATTATAACATCTCTCTTTGGTTATTAATGGGAGCAATAAATTATCAAGAATGTTCATCTTCTAATTTTGTTGATAAATTTATTCTTACACTTAAAGTTATCCATTATTTTAAATTAACCTCCATTCCTAGAGGCGAAAGGTTTGTACTGACCGATTTTTTCACCTGTTCATATTGAAAGTAGCGGTGATTGAGTAATGGCTGGTTCCACCAAGCTTTCAAAAGTTGTGTGAACAAATGCATCTTTTAAGCTCATTAATTATGAGAAAATTTTTAGAAGTATTTTCATTTAACTATAGTTGGAATTACAATAGTGTGAAAGCTGAAATGCTATTGGCTACAAGCAGCACAAACGTGGATTCCTTGGTAATCATGGCAACAGAAATGCCATCACAAAGGCAGCACCTTGAAGTAATTTTTTGCTGGCAGAAAAGGCAGTGTTTGCTAGCCTGTTTTTGGAGTATATTAATATAATTGAAGATAAACTGAACACTACGATAAGTTTGAAGCATAAGGAGGCTATTGAGAATGAATGAATGAATGAATGAATGAATGGTGTTTAACGCCCGATTTTGCTACAGAGGCACCACAGGCGATGGACGCTGATGATACATGAAATGAAATGATATATTGGGAAAGGATTTATTTTTAAGGGAGGAAACGTTCCAGGCCTAAGTTTAGGGTACCTCTCCGGCATTTGCCATTTAAGAGGGCTGGGAAAACCTGGAAAAAACCTCATTCAGGGAGGACGGTCCTGACGGGATTAGAACCTAAATCTCCCGCTCACGAGTCCGCGTTTTAACAAACTCGGCCTCCCGTAAAAGGCAAGGCTATGGAGAGTAGTTTAGTTTTGAATGTAATAGTAACCTCAAAGTAGTAAAATAGCTAACATTATTTTATCAATGTTTAAAAAAACGAAATATAAACAGACGAGAATATGTCTGCTTACAAATACACATAATGCTTATTACATTGGGGATGTAAGGATGTAGTAATTTCTGAAACTTTAGTTATAATCAATAACTTAAGAAACCTCAGCAATATAACCGCGGTATTCATGGGTTAAAATTCACAAATCTTGCAATTTTAATGAATGTTTCTTTAAAATGGTATCACAGGCTACTCTACCAGAATAGTACATATGGTCAATTTTCCACATTTATATCTCTAATGTGCTATTACATAATATTTTAACTTACAGTAAATATGCTAATGTAGTAAATATTTCACATGGTGCAGAATTTATAATTTTGATTAATAAAAATATAAATATAGTAAATTAATGTTGAGAAAATTTAACTGTCATATAGATCATTTCATGTAGCAAAATTATATTATTTTATTTTTCACCTCTTGTATAGTTAATCAAATCTTTATAACTTGACTAATATGAAGTTTTTAAAAATTTTATGACAATAATTTTTGTTCATCTTTTCCAATTAGGTATTGAAAATCTGAATAAATTTGCATAAGAACTGCATACTGTGGAATATTTTGAATGAAAAAGAATGTAGGAAAAATTGACATTAAAAACAGGCACATTAAAATTCAACTATAATTTTTTACACATTGGTATCTCTTAATGGGCGCTTAAAATCCTCTCGTATGTAAAAGCGATGTATCTATGTTATGAAAGCAGAAAGTTACGGTGTTTTAAACTTTATAAAAATCCAACTAACTGCACTTGTATTACCCGGAACAGAATTTGGAAACTTCTAATAGCATTGAATCGTAACGGTATAATTAACTTGGGACAAATGATAATTTCTATTGGCACCGTTTATCAACCTAACTTATTATTTTCTTTTAGAATCATTCGCTATACTTCGTTACTTACCTTACTTACCTTATCTTTCATAATTTTTTTCAGTTCTTAAAAAAGTATTACTATGAAATATGTGATTTTTATATCTTTTCATTAAAGATATTCTAAATAAGAAAAGGTACAGCCCGTAAAGTTAGTATTTTTATTTTTATTTTTATATTTTTACTGAAAACATAAAATGACATTTATTTAAAACAGACGGTAATATTAGGTATCAATCAATATTTAAAACATAGTATTAAGTGCTAATCTATGTTATAAGAGATGATGAAAATGGTGCCCCTTAGCGGCAATAGATTTCCTTGATATGAATAGGAAATTCTTGTATTTTATCTAACGTTTCTTCTGTAAAAACATGGTGGAACAAAACACGTTTCTTATCATTTAGAGATTCCGTTTCTCCTAACCTTTTAACCAGGTGGCGAACAGTTTCATTTCCTGGAACAGAATTTCCAGATATTTTCTCACTCGGCGACTTAACTTATGTAAGAATCCGTTTTCGTACATGCATCATATATAAAACCCATTCTTCAAGCTACATATAGTGACGTAACTAATGAGGAACAATATACACAATGAAAGCACCGATTAAGACACGAACGCACAACCACTAACTGATAATGCCTGTCTCAAACTAACAATAAGATGCTAAGCTGTTCATGCATTCATTATACGGACTTGATATATATCAAAACCTTCTGCCATTTTTATATAAGTAGTTAGATTTTAACTGCGATCACTGCATACCATTAAAGTAGCAATACATTTATTGACGCATTTCTTGAAAGGTCGCTTGGTGAAACACAAAACTGGACTAACGTGTCAATACATTTTTCAACAATACTAACAAACTCGATGGAACTGGCCGTAAGAATTGTAAATGAGGATCCTCTTAGACTCTGTGAGCTGCTTTCTGAAAATAAACAACTTTATGTCCAGGAACATTTTAAAACAAATAATATTAATTATTTTGTTTGATATTTTTGTGAACAGTTGAAGCCACCTTGAAAATCAGTTAATTATTGCGTCTGCACGAAGTCAAATATGGAGCCCTGAGCCCTAAAATTAATTTCTACAGATTCAACGATTCTATCCCCTGTTCATTTAGAGGATTTCGATAAGTCACCATTGCGTATTATTGGTCAGCAAATAAGGGAAAGTGGGTGTGCTAATTGGAAGTTCCTAGTTAATCTTTATTTATGGTATCGGGAATGGTGCCCTCGTAATATTTTGAATGGCAAGTCCTCACTAAAGGCTTCCGCTAGGGCAAGTAGTACATGTTTGGTCATTGAAAATATAACAAAGGCGTTTTTAATGTAATTGGGTATTAAAATGAAGGAAAACTAATCTAAAGTCAGTAATTATTTGAAATATTTTTTTGAAGTTTGTATATGCTCCATAAACTTCTTCAAGCCCAATGAAACAATTGTAGGTACAATTGAAACTTGATTACCTTTAATTTTTAGTTTGGGGAACGAAATTTTTGGTTTAATGACGTTTTGCATGTGATACTTTAATAATACAGTAACGTAATGCTGTTTTTTGCTTCTTTTGTGCTTCATGATATCCTGACTTAGACAAAATTAACAAAATTAAAATTAAAAGATAATTCATGACTGCACAATCTTGTTAACAGACTACATATAGTAGATCGAAGATTTCTCTTCTGAAAGGACATAATTAATTTGCGCGTTGCTGAGAGTTCTCAGATTTCATTCATTAACACAGGCGTTTTTTTTTTCCTCCCCTCGGAAGCTGTTGTTCCTGCGTTCCGGTTTCTGCACATGTCTTAATTGCCTTGGGCGCAAGAGCGTGAAATCCTGAGAAACTGTTAGCACAAACCATGACATTGACTTTTATTAACGTAGCTCACGCTTCTCTCTCATTTAGCTTTTAGCACCTGTGCACTCATGAACAAATTGCTTCTTTTTCTCTTAAGTGCAGAACAAGAGGCAGTTGGAGTCTGTAAATTTAGAACGGGTAGCACTGGACTCCAAGGCTATTTTACAAACGAAGCATATATGCATGTACTTAAGATTTAAGAGTTTGATATACTTAATGAAACTTAAACTTATATTAAATTTCACATTAGAATATGGAATTATGAAATACTTTTCATAAATATTTACGTTTCTAAAATTGCAGAGAATAGATTTTCTGAGCATCGTTTTCCAAATAATACATATTAAATATACATTATAAGAAAATTCTAAATAAAATATATATTTATGTTGGTGGAGTCTTATATTTAAAATTAAATATATCGGGTAGCATAAATAAATATTTACACAAACTCAAAAACATTATTAAAATTAAAGCTTTGAAGTTATAATCGGTGTGGAAAATTCGTATTTGTTTAATATTTTGAATAATTATTTCTTAATTTTTATAGTAACACATTAAAAATTTGTTTTTTTAGTTTTAAACCACTAATCTCTGAGCTTTGTAAGCAACATTTTTACCAAAAGTTAAATACAATTTATTCTAAAATAACAAACAAGGACAGTGTTGCATAATGAGTTCATTTGCTCTCTTAACGAACCTTCTGATTTTGTTAGATTAATGTTGTTTGATTTAATGAAATCTGTAAATAGATATAGAAAGCTTCAAATGAGTTGTGTCATTACAATGTAATAACTTTAAGATTTGACCCATGATAAATAGACCTTGAGATGAAAGTGCTTTATTTTAAACATAATTTTATCTAGAAAGTGATTAAATGGTTACTCATCCTGAAAAGGGTACTAACGATGCATTGTGAACAGGGACAAACTGTGCAAAACAATTGGCGGAATGCTGAAGTGGTAACACAAGAAAATTAGCCTCTCAGAGGGGAGAAAATGTGGTAAAATATTTCTGCCGTATATATTTGCTGCCTATGATTATTCTCATTAATTATACTTGAACTGTTAAAACCTTGGGTATTTAAATTTATTTTGTTGGGGGAAGGAATTAGGAAATTAAAGTACATATACACCTAAGAACAATTAGGGATATAGTAGAAGACAAATCTGGATGATCACGTAGGCCTTAAAACACTTAAAATGCTACTAATAACTTACAATTTTTTTTTCATTATAAAAATTCCTCCTTAATTCCTACAAAAAACCTCCACTTTCATTATCATAATTAAACCTAATATGCTATCAAAAAGCAATAATAAAATGACATTACGATGTTTTAAAAGACCCATGCCGACATAAAATAAAAGCATAAAACTCTTTACACAAACTTAAAGAAGGGTGCATTTTCAACTTTTCATAGTATTGTGTGAGCATTATTGCATTGGCATGCAATTCAATTTATGGTTAATGTGTTTATAGTACTTGTATATTCAAACTGAAAAACAGTTATATGAATCTGTTGGAACAAAAAATTAATAAATAAATATACTTAAATCAAAATGCATTTAAAAATGGCTACAGCCTCTATCACTTGAAATTTGTGAAAATGCATTTAACCCCGTTGTTCTGTTCGATTTTAATATACGGATATAATGTTCGGTCAGTGTCACCCGACTTATTGCAATTTATACATGCAAGATATTCAATATCATACTCCAAAACATTTAAATCGGTTTAAAAACCGCAATTATGAAGTATGGTGTTTATTCACAAACATTTAATTTAATTATTATTGATTTTGTTTTATTACTGATATATTTAGTGTAAGAAACATAAATTTAATTTGTTAAAGTGTTGACATTATTATGATTTTGCGCTGCAGAATGCTTTCATATTATAAAATAGAACAAATTAATGAACATATTAACGAAATTTATAAAATTGTTGTTTCTTATTGTTTCACTTTAGACACGATATGTGACGAAATTTACAAACATATATTTTCTAGTTTCCACATAATATGTTTGTTTTGTTGCCATTGCTTGATGAACAGAATTTATAGCGTGTAAGTCGATCTTAAACTCGTTTTTACTTTTTATGTCAGTTATTTGTTGACTACATATGCTGTTATTCCTGGAAAACTCTTGAGGCGTTTGACACAGAAAGACGGCCATGTTATAGAGATAGATACAACCACCATTTTATAGTTTGAGATTTAGAAAGATTTGTCTGTTCATTATTTACAGGTTGTTGACTATAGGAATCGTCATAAGAACTATCACTTTCAAAAACAGTGGTCAAAAGACCTTCATATTCAGAAACAGACTCTTCGCTGTCGAGTGAATTAACATATTTCTATCTCAGCGCCAATCAGTGGTTTGTTGACACAAAACGCCAAGCAGCTGTTCATGCTGAGATAATAAAGAGCATGTAAATTTTTGCAATAATATTCATTAGTTTACAATATTTTACATCAGTTTACAATAAGACAGATGATGATTGTTGTTTAAGGGGCGCACAACAGCTAAGGTCATTAGCGCCCAATTTACAATAAGCAGGACATTACAATACAAAGCAAAAATTTGCATAAAATAAAATAGCAAAAATACACTTTATTACTAATATCGCATTTCAAAATAATAAAGCTTTCTGTTGGGTCATATCGATCCGAAAGTTACGTATGTATCCATTACTTTGAGACAAAACTATGGGAATAATTATAAACTTCTTAAAATGACTAATATGCTTTTACAATTAGAGACAAAATCATTAATTCTCTTTGGCATACCTTATATTTAAAAGGTAATTAAAATCTAATATTTATAAACGGTCATATAGACCCCAAGAGAAGGCAGGATTGATGAAATGAAATTAAAAGTGAAAGGAATTCCTTTTAGGACAAAGTTTTCTGAAGTTCTTAGTAAATTCACCGCATTTTAGACTATATTTCTGCACATAAATCAAATCAAATCAATTATTATACATCATATAGGAATACGTCAAGAACAGAAATAAAACATTTAATCAATACACGATATAAATAACGAGTAAGAGTGGTAAAATTTTGCACCCTTAATCTAAATATCTAAATAAAGGAAAATATTACAGTGCAACCATTACTAGTTTATATGATAACATATTTCCACTCCTAAGAGCATCTTAAATAACATTTAAAATATCCAAGGAGTAACATCAATTTTAAATACGAACTTTTTACTGTACGTCTGAATTTATATATTGAACATATTTAACTTTTGTGGTAGTTTATTGTAGTTTCATCTTGTTTTGCTGTGTGTGTGCTCCCTTAATGTAATTTGGTGTTATGTGAATTCTGTTCACGTGATCATTGCTTATTGTCAAAATTCTATTTTTCTTTGTTTTGTTGGATGTCCATTGAGTTTTTCTTTACATATGTCTATGTTTCTAAAATATAAACACATGGCAAAGTAATAACTTTAGTGACTTGCTATTTTCCTTTTGTGCTCATACAAGATTATTTTAATAATCCTTTTTTGAATTTTGCATACCACATGCGCTTTGTTCCCCTAATATGTATATAATCCACATTTCAGTATGCTAAGGAAATAAGCACAGTACAGGCTTCTCAGGACATTGAAACTTGCTCTTTCCCTGATTACACTAAAGAAAAAGCAAATTTTGACTTAAGCTTAATGCCACTTTCTCCACATGAGTAAACCATTTCTTTATATTATTTGTGTATTTTTAAATTGTATACTTTTATATCGGGATTATATGAATTGTTATTATTTATTAGGTTTCAGAATGATTTTGTTAATTTTTTCTTTATTGATAAAAAGAAAAAAAAACTGGCAAACTCTTTCAAATATATAATAAATATTGGATTGCTATTTTAAATATTCATCAATGCATGCATTTAACAAATACTTTTCTCGTAAATGTGTTTAAAAAGACAATTTTTGGACAAAGTTAGAATGAAAGCTAATAATTGAAGCGGATTGGTATGGCAGCCATTGGGGCGCATAATTATGAAGCAGTTTTGGCGTTTAGTTGTTTACACTTCGGTGACAACAAATTCTCAGGAAATTATTTGACTATTTTGCTGATTCGTACTTGGAGAGGAGACCAGTAGAATAATTGACTATGTGTGTGTGTGTGTGTGTGTGTGTGTGTGTGTGCGTGCGCGCGCGCGCCGCAATTTATTATTCACAAATTTTTCGCGTCCTCTGGTGTTCTGCGTGCGACAGACCTTAGGTACGTCCAATATAAATTTACCTGGCGCGATTGTCAAGGAGATGAATTGATCTAAAATTGATGCCCTAGGAGAGCATCGGCCGAATGTGTCCCCGCAGAACAGATTTAAAGAGGGAAGGGCAGGTGCTGAAGATCATCCGCGTATCGGCCGACCTTACACAAAAAAACTGACGCCATCCAAAAATTGGATGAAATTGTAAAAAAAATCTTTCTCTGAGCATTTGAGCAATTGCTGTTACGTAACATTGAAGTTAAAGAAAGGGTTCGATAGATTTTACACGAAAATTTTAAAAATGTGTGTTCGAAAAGTTGCCGAGACACTTCATTCTTAAGCAGAAGCGAACTCAAGTGAACTTTTGCTCCGAATTCTTAGACACATTGAAAATTATCCTAATTTTTATCAAATGTTATCACCTGAGATAAATCGTGGGTTTTTCTATTCGATCCAGAAGCGCCAGTCGATACTGAAAAAGTTCCAGTTTCTCAATACAAGTAAAAATTGAAATCAATGATTATGTACAAGGATGTTTTAATAATACTTCATGAGAGGCTGAGAAGAAGATGACCAGAAACATGAAGGAACGGCTCATCAAGACAACGCACCGGCACACAATGCGGTGACTATGTAGACTTTTTTGGCGAATTATGATTCCCATGTTGGAACACCCACTACTCGTCTGATCTTGTGCAACACAACATTTTTATATTAACGAAAATGAGCTCGTTTTGAATCCAAATATGCAGAGAAGGTGAAAGCGAGAGCACAAATTATACAGCAGTAGAAGTTTCTCTTAGAGAGGTGTCGGTATCGGGGAGGGGAGTATTTTAAAGGTGGTAATACTTAAAGTACGTGTTAAATTTAAATATTTTTTTTCCAACAACGCCTCGTTCATTCATAAGATGGCGGAACGTAGCTGACGATTCATATTCAAGTTCTGGAACGACTGTTTGAAGTGATTCAGATCACGTGGTTTCTAATCATCTTTACCAATCTCAAAGAAAAAAAAAATACACACGCATCGCTTTGTGGCCATCCTGTTGTGCCACGACGATCAATTCCATTTATATTTAAACAACACTGACGGTGGCGTGAGACTCAAGGCCAACATTGCATCTTCATAAATTTCGCCAGCCCCGAATTGTGTAGCCCTACTCGCCTTCAGTGACTAATGGGCCGGTTCGGTCTCTCGCGGACGAATCGGTCATCTAATACTTGAATAATTCCATGTTTTAAAGTTGGAGATAAAGCTTTAATTCCTAACTAAAGTTGATAGACACCATTTTGGAAAATATTATTAAAGAACTCAACGCTACAACTCTATATTTCTTAATAGTACAGGCATTAATTACTAAGAACTAAAGCACAATTTAGAATATTACAATTAATTACAAAAAATACTCAGATACAATCAAAATGAAAATCACACATTGCTTATCAAAAGTGAAAATGTGACCATATAAAACTATATATTTCATCTACAGTTACTATAGTTTAGTGACCGGTTATTAGGTTTAACCTTATAAATATTTACTATTTCAAAGTTGTATAATGTGTAGTTTTTCTAAATACTGAGTTATTTAGGTAGAACTTTCAGTGTTTCATTTTTTTTTTTTTTGGTACATTGCTGATTTTACTTTTATAACAACTTTTAACATATTCTTCTAAAATTTCTTCACGTGTTATGTTAAAAGCAATTGATAAGCAATTGATAATTGATTCAGTTTTACCACGTACTGACTACTCTCTAGCTTGCAATGCAAACTACAGTTTAAGCATTGAGAGTAAACAGTCAATTTTTGAAGTATTTATAATACCAACAGACATAAGCGTGTGGGGGAGACAACTCTTGTGTTTTAAATTGGATACTGCACAGTTTTAGAGTATCTCATTACATTAAAACAAGTGTCTCGATTTTAAAATACATATACACGTTTCTCAATAACGCATTAGGTATTAATGAGTAAACTTTTAAATATTGTAAACCCGGCATTTAAAAGGAGCGGTGAAAACTTGGCACTGTAGGAATTGAAGATTTTATGCACCGAATAATCGAATGCAATTTCGTGGGTTCTTTGTTGCCAAGACATTTACACGTATAGCAACAGCACTAAAAAAATCAACAAATTTCATTAATAACAGTTTTCAGTGCTATAAAAACAACTCGCTACAAGAATTTTCTTAATAAAAACTTTAAAACGTATTTCTTATCTTTGACAGTTATACGTAAACTGTTCCATAATTTTACGGAAAAGCAATTAAATTATTTTGTGTTTCGCATGTACATTCTAAACTTGTAGTACATGTATTATTAGAATGTACATTAACTTTCTAATTACTTGCATTTCACTTTACAAATGCTAGACCCTGAAGAGCTAAGAAAGAAAGCAAACGATAATAGCCTACTGTAATGTAAGCCTAGTAGTTCCCTTTTACAGTCTGAATGCCTACAGCTTGTGATAAACAACCCATATAACCAAATTTCAATAATTTACATGGTATTATTTGAGTCTTTTTTAAAACCTTTTATCAAAATTAGTAGTCCATATACGAAATAATTACAAGTTTTACTCTTTCCCAGAAAATGTTTTCTTTTTAGGATTTTCTAAAAAGCACTTCCTGTTATTACAAACATTACATTTCTAATTAATATTTGTGCTAAAATTTGTTTTTAAACCTTGTTATGCTTAAGGATTTGTTGTATCTAATTCTTTATAACTACGTTAAAGAAGAAGAATAATGTATGTTACTACTCATATGTCACCAATATTAGTTAATCATTTATCAATTTAATCGTCTACAATAGGTAACATGCATGCTAGAATCCAAAACCATTTCCAGTGAGCCTAAACAATTATTTTCCTGACAAGAATTCCCAGTTACCAAACCCTGTTTTTGTATAGCATAATGGCAGTTGATATCTGGATCTGGACGCTTCTCTTTCTCTAGCGTGCATGCATAGAACGCGTACTACGATATCCTCCCCTTGTTGCTTTTCATTGTCATGGCAAGCAGCATAAAGAATCATTTATGCTTAATTTCGATTGGTCATATTAAATCAAGAGTTCAAACACACGCTACCCCCTTTTGCAGCAGGAAATGCGAAGATGATACAATAGCAGGGAAGCAACATGATAATGAAAATCTCTTTCTTTCGCACGCGCACAAACGCACAAAGGGCACCCCCTTTCTCCCCATTTCGTTCGTGTCCATATTTAGTCCCTTTAAGTCGGTGATTCAAACTATAGACATGACTGACCTACTTAAACTCTTATCGAGAATATGGAGAACAATTTTACCCTGCTTACCTTTGCGCAGTTTCAGTGAAGTATTGCATAATTATACCTTAGGATGTGATCTTTTAAGAGAAACCGCAAAAGGTCCTCGGGAGAATAATTTAGCAATACCAGCCTGGAACCCGCGTGTGCTTAATGTTCTGAGTTTTTATCAGAAATTAAAGACGTATTTAACTTGTTGAAAACTGGATGTAAACCAGAGCAGCTGTGTAAGAAGTTAACATATAGCATAGTTCTGAATTTAAAAATCTAATAAATATTATTTTAGGATTTATGCCTACAGGAACACACATGACTGCATAAAATACTGTTGCTGTTGCTTATGTTTCAGATGAAAGCGTTTTCTTTTGAGTAAAATTATTTCGATGCAGCAAACCTAACAGAAATATCAAGCAGCTATAGTAAACTCTGGGTTTTTAACCTTTTAAAACCACAGTCTTGTGTTGATTTTCAGTTTAAAGACATTCTTTTTTTCTAGAGGTTTTTCTCGTCCTTAAAATCCGAATACCAGGTAGCTTCGGCTCTACGCTTTAGTAGAAACTGGAATTAGCGATTAAACTTCTTTCATTATTTAAACATTTGCGTGATTTGTATAATAACAATACGCTTTTAAAGAGAGAGACAACAATAACAGTTTATAAGGTGATTGAACGTTCATCTGTCATATAACAAATCACTTTTTGTAATGCATAAAATAAGTGTATAACAGATATCATAATCCTGAACAAAACTCTGCTGCTGTTAAACTCGTTTCAGCCTCCACGAATTTTTCATATTAGGTTATACAATGCGGAGTACTTTTGGAGAAAACAGAAGACATGTGCAGAATCAAAATAATACCACGAATAAAGCTGAAAGATGTATTTGACGAATACAGGGGAAAATATAATAAGTCACAAATCTCTATATTCACAAGAGACAATATTAAATATTTCAGCACTCCCAATCTTTTATTTCCTCAAATTATATTCATTAAAATGGTAAAGTATAATAAAAAGAAACATTTAAAGTATAATAAAAAGAAACATTTGTAAAAATTTATACACAAATTTTTCCTCAATACAAATTTTACACAAGAAGAATGTGACACGTTGTCGATATAATGTTTGATTAAATACTTTATTTTATTAGAATACGAATAATTTCACTTATTTATAATATTTTACAATTATTTAACATTATTATCATTCCCCCCTTTTTACAAGGTCTGACTAATGCTGAAGGTGATCAAAATATACTTATCCTTCAGTATGGCAGTTTTCTCCAAGTTCTGCATATCTCTACTTTTTAGTAGATATTTTAAGAACATCTGAAAAATAATAATAAGGAGAATAGTAGTAATAGTAATGCACTAAATGCTAAAGTTATGGGAATAAAAATATTAAGAAAAAGTAAAACTACATTTCGTAAAATAGGAAAAATGGCTTTCAATCATGTTACTATAAGACAACTGTTGAAATTTTCTGCTGCTTCTTACAGAATTGATAGGAGGATAAATCTCACTCTCTCAAATTTTCTATTGTTTTTAAGCCCGGAAGAAGCAATGAAGAAAAACTTTTAAACAGTCTTGTTAACCATAACAATGAGTGACAAAAATCACAATCCGGCTGTAATAGTCATTATAGCTAAAGAGACCAGCCATAACTAAGACAATAAATTTTCTTCTCGAGTTCCCTGGACTTGCCAAAATATTCCCGAATTTTGCATGGACTTTAATATTTTCCCCTATATGCTCTTTAAAGCATTGAAATACTTCTCGATTTGCTAGAATGTTTTCCAGTTTAGTAAAGCCATCTAAAACTGCAGTAGCTAAATTGTTAAATGGCGGAAATGTGTATTTTTGGCTTGATCTGGTTTCCCTCTGAACTTTTCACTTGTAGATTAGTCATTGAAATATGGTTGCTCCCCAAGAGTTAATTGTTACTTAAGTTTTCAGTTTTTAGAAAATTATTTCTATGTTGTGTATTACAATTTACCAAGCATCTTAAATGTTCATAATCTTGCATATCAAACTTTTTTCAAAGGCCTTTTTTCCATATTTATTAAAATTAATTTGTTTAAAAATATGGTTTCATAGTGCATTTTTTCTATGGAGGTTTTCCCATACTGTTTGCATCTGCCAATATGGTGTACCTACTAACAGGTGTTTTGCCTTCATAATAAACACAAAAAATGTGTTTTCGCATAGAACGCTCACAGCCGTATATGTAATTGATAAATAAATCTTTTAGGCTCAGATAGTGACTAAAGAGCTGGCTGCAGTTCACACAAATTTTTTATGTATTAAAATCAGTTTGTTTACCCATCTAAATGAATGCACCTTTAGTTGTAAATGGACTTTATTTTCTTTAGTATGACTATGTACACAGTATGAGAAACATTTTTAATGAATTTATGAGCAGCAAAGAGCCTTGACACTAAGTATTTTTAGAGTGAGAACAAATTGCCTCTAACTACAGGCATCGATATGAATCAACGTCATGGCTAAGTTGCGATGTGATGTATGTTCATAGCCATTTAAATGTAAACCAATGTTATTGACGGAAGACAACTATAAGCAGCTGCAGCTCAATCGAATCACTGTCATATAGTGTTCAATTCATGTGGAAGTGCTAAGTAAAGTTTTATTAGCGCTAACTATACTTGAACTTGAATTAATGTGATCCACTGACATAATGCTCTGAATTTGAAAATAATTCATGATTGTTTGAGGTAAGATATGGCGTTTTCGGTCTTCTTGACAATTTTAAAGCATTTAATTTTGTAGTTATTGCCTACAGCAGCAAAACGAAGCGTCTAAGAATATATGGTCCTATTCTTCAGGTGCTTAATTTTCGAATTTCTTTTTATTGGCATTTTCTTTGTAAATATTTGGTTCCTCATTCTATATACCTAATCCGTCCGATCAGATCGTTTATTAATATGGTGGATTATTAGGTTATCAAGACTCAATAAGCAATGTTGATTATTTTAAGTTATTTATAATGCAAAACATATACATAAATGAACCATACCAGTTGTGAATACTGTTTAGCTTTTATCGTGAAGTAGCGAATGATTTTGCAAGTAGTAAAGGGTTAAAACATTCACTTTAGATGTAATTGTAAATTTTAGAGCAGAAGAAATGTAATGCTAATGTAAACATTCCAGTTATATTTACATTTTTATTAATTCGGCATGCTCTATTAATTGTGCCATTGCAATCTACTAGTTGAAATTTTATGAAGTTCGTAATTTTAGCAACTTTTAGTGTACTTGGGCTCCAATTAATGTGATAAGCTGAAGCAATGCTGTATATTTGACAGATTAAATTATTTGTTTAGAAATCTGTTGCGTTTTAAGTCCTTTTGATCGTTCAAAAATACATTTTTAGCTTTGGAGCTAACACAATGAAATGTATACTATCATTTGTTTCTATTCATAAGGTGCCTATTTTTCGATTCTCTTTCCACTTGCATAATCTTTTTACATATATTTTCCCAAGCTGAGACGTGAATCATTGAAATATTTTAAATGTATGAGCACGAAAATGGAGAGAATGAATATGGAAACTTCTGAAAAGTACTCACAATGTTAGAGGCGTATAATCCCCACCCCAAAATTTAAGAGAATTCGAAAGCGCCTTGATCCTCAAATTACCTAATTGACTTTGGGGACTAGCGTTTGAGTTTTCAGATTGGAAAACCTTGTTATCTTCTGGATTTTTTACATAAAACAATCAATAGTAAACATTCAACATTGAAAACGTGTGATGTGTTAGCAAATTTAGGGCCGTATATCGAAAGGAAAGTGGTTTATCCCTCTTCGACATAGAATAATCAATAGTGAACATTTAATATTGGAAACGATGACTAATTGTGCGCGCGCGCGTTTTTTTTTTTTTTTTTTTTTTTAAGGTCCATAAATCGAAAGGAAAGTAGTTAACCATCTCTGTCAGTTTTTCAGTTTTTCATTTCACATAGATATGTAAAACTTGCGTTCCCTATATTTTATTAATTTGGTTTATTTACTGACGATCTTTAACATCTTAGGTCATCAGCCTCCAATTGAATTCAGGACGTGAAACCCGACACATTTAGCTCAGAGCCCTCTTTTTTCAGGGTTTAGGTTCTTTATAGTGCCGTAAATCTACGACACGGGACCCATGGCTTTACTTCCCTTCCGAAGGAAGCCATACTTAGGGCTTTTACGCCCCGAAAAATCCATCGGTTCTGGCTGGGGATGAACCCGCGATCTTTGGTTTAGGAGGCAAGTATGGTTACCACTACACCACCAGTACCGACAGCGTTCCCTATATAAAGCTCATATTTTATGTCATAGAATAAGTATTGCCAATAAAGCTTTTCATTTAGCACGTGTATACATGAGTTACTTCTGTTTTAACTGAGGCAATTGGTGATTTCAATGCATTTGCACAGCTTCGTTTGTTAGGGTTGGATGTTCAAATAAACATTGGTTTAATGTGAAGTGTATATAAAAGGGATTGGAATCACAGTGCTGCTAAATAAAATTCTCCGTTATAATGTTTCGTTCCATTTTGAAGTGAAAAGT